>JAUYWH010000015.1:16027573-16047881 GCA_034779795.1 Ctenopoma multispine
ATTCAATATTTGGCTTGATGGCAACATCTGGTGGAAATTTTGCATCAATAGCCCACTTAGAAATCCCCTTACTGATAGAAATGCTGATGTGTCAAATACTTATTTCCTCCGCTGTAAGTACAGTTCCTGTAATTCCTAAATCTGACAGCGTGGTGAGGAGAATTTGTTGGTTGACCATGTAAAAGGCAGAAGACAGATCTAGTAGGATGAGGACGGATGATCTGCGAGCAGCTCTTGCAGCATGAAGGTCATCCACCATTGCCAGGAGGGAGGTCTCAGTCGAATCTCCTTTCCTGAAATCAGACTGAAAAGGGTCTAGATAAGATAAGATAATCCTTTATTAGTCCCACAAGTGGGAAATTTGCATTGTCACGGTAATAAGTCGACAGTACAAAATAAGAAAGCAGCAAAAATTTAAAAGAATAGAATAAAAAACTATACAACAGTACACTATACAAACAGTCTAAAAATATAATATAAAAATATAAGATCATGTGCATGTAGAAATGAAGAAAGTTGTGCCAGGACAGCTCTTTTGAGAATATATATTCTAATATGCCTTTTAACACACAATCTTTGTTGGCAATAGTTACTAAAAAATCTTTATACATAATTTTCCATCCATTTCTAAAGACATATTTCAAAATAAAATGATCTGTGTTGATTGTTTCTGCGCGTATATACTGTACAATATTGTTATAAACGATATGATTTGGGTGAACTGCATTTAGAAACAAAGACAATAATGCATAATTAGTATTTTTATGTGTGTTTTGTTAATGGATGATAAAACATATTGATGTATTTTCCAAAATTGTATAGATGAACATTAACTAAAATTAATTAAAAAAAAAATAGGTGAATACTAACTTCATAATAATAATAATTATTATTATCATTTTGTTTTGTTAGGGAAAGACAATAAAATTAAAAGAGAGATTATATATCTCATATGGCTGGGATCGCCTTAGGATTTTCCAGGAGGAGCTGGAGAACGTGGATTGGGAAAGAGACGTCTGGGTCAATTTACTGAACCTGCCAACACCAGACTTTATATAAGCAACTGAAAACGATGGATGGACAACAAGTCACTGTGGATAATACAAAGTATTATCAAAGTACTCGATTATACAGTCTTTCTACTAAATAGTGAACGCAACACTGCGGTTTGTGTGTTAATAAAGTTTTGTCAAACCAGTGACGTCATTTATTCCGCGTTGGCCTGGACGTGGCACCGAGGCGGAGCTGCGCCCACTTCGGTTTCTCTCTGTTTTTTCTACGTTCTGTCCTCGGCTTTGACCGCAGCTGCTCCCGGTCTAACCGGCTGACATTCTCCGCCGTCAGGTTTTTAATTCTCCCGCCGCAGAACCGGCACATTTTAACCAGAATGGGTCTCACGATCTCGTCGCTCTTCTCCAAATTCTTCGGGAAGAAGCAGATGCGGATCCTGATGGGTGAGTGCCGCGGCTAAGCTAACTAACTTAGCTCTGGGCTAACCGGTCGGGCACCGGCAGCGGATGAAACTCAGTTTATACCGTTTTAGTTTTCTAATGAGACACACTCTGTTTAATCCCATTGTCGGCTCAGAAGCCCGCGCTGGTGGAAGTTAAACTCTGAGTTTAATAGGAAATGTTAAAACAGTAGCTAACACATTTAGCCGACAGAGGCTAACACTCAGAGCTAACAAACGGAGCTGTCAACATCAAATCATTGTTTGAATTTAATTAAAGGTTAAATAAAATGTCGATTTTACCAAAGTGGATCTGGAAATGCTGTTTAAAGTCAGTTTGTGTTGAATAAAGTGGGTTTTGTTTTGTTTCAGTGGGTTTGGACGCAGCTGGAAAAACTACGATCCTGTACAAACTGAAGCTCGGAGAGATTGTCACCACCATCCCCACCATTGGTAAACTATCAATAATCGTTTAATTATCAATCTGTAACATCCCCACTATTAATGTTCTTACAGTACTGTCAGTAAAAGTACGTGAGTATTAAGGAATACCAGACTCTGGACGAACACTCAGTTAAAACAGGAGCAGAAACTTGAGTTCCAGTTATACTGAAAATTGTTTGGTTGTATTTCTCAGGACTGGCCCTGACCATATATTAGCTCCATTGGAACAAGCATTCAGTGATCAAATCTTTTCTGACATTAACCTGGAGCTGGACAGTGGAATTTGTAGTTGTCCTTGACCAGAACCTGGATTTGGGTCACTTTGACAGAGAGCCAGTAAAGAACCTGTTGTTTGTGTTGCTAGGTTTTAACGTGGAGACGGTTGAGTACAAAAACATCTGCTTCACAGTCTGGGACGTTGGTGGTCAGGACAAGATCAGACCTCTGTGGAGACACTACTTCCAGAACACACAGGTACTGAACCAGAACCAGAATACACACTTACTGATCTAGAACCACGTCACAGGTACTGAACAGATGCTGCACCCTGGGCTCCTGAGTTTGAGCTGGATACGATGACAATCACTCATCGTCCTTTACTGACTGAGACATGATGTGTTTATTTAACTTTCAGTAATCAAACAATACTCAATGTGAAAAGAAACCCAAATACTGGACTGTCCACATCAAAGACTAGTTAAGGCTTCCAAAGACTGGACCGTCCCTGTTCAGTTTTATCCCATTCATAAATCCCCTTCATAAACAACTCTACAGTCTTTAAGTGTGAACACATCTTTTTACAACAACAGACTCAGTCACAGCCCACATACTGCTTTTAGAGGAGAAACTGTGGACATAGCTTAGCCAGGTATTCCAGAATGCATTGCATGCCATCCAGCTGTCACAGCAGAGTTCCTGAGCTGTTCCTGCGCCTGCTGTTAAGCGCTTCTGTTAAGTTATGATATGCTGATTTAGAACAGAGCAGCTCCCACTCCCCGATATGCTGAAAAACGGTCTTTATTCTCAAAAAAACAAGCTGTCTCTTTAACCAGAGACCTACAGTAATGACAAGCAGCAGCACCACTGCTCTGTACGAGCATCTGACAGCAAAACATCCTGCGTCTCTGATCTCAGAATGATGACACCGCAGCATCAGTGTTTGTCACAGTGAGTTTCGTCTGATTGTTGTTTGGTGTCATGAATCTGAGAGAATTTGTGTTTTTATATGGTATATTTCAGGCGAGAACTCAGTGGAAGACTCACGAGAGCAGATGTTAACAGCTAGTGTAGCAGCACCACTTTCAAGCCCTGCCTAACCCTAACCATGCAAAATAAATTTATGAGAATAAAACACTGATCACAAAATCAAACTGAATAAAAAACGCATAGTAAGTTTCAGAATCTGACCCTGGTGTTGATCATATTTATAACTGAGGATTGTGACCTCCGACCCTTGTGTTTTCTGGCCAGGGTCTGATCTTTGTGGTCGACAGTAACGACAGAGAACGAGTAGCAGAATCAGCTGAAGAACTTTCCAAGATGGTGAGAAACGTTTTTGTTTGGATCATATGTGTTTGTGTTTTCATGTGTCATGTTACTCTTTGTTATTGAGACACTTTAAGTTTTGCATATATAAATGAAATTAAAACTGTGACCTTTAGTTTGACCTTGTCGAGCTAAGGTTATTTAACTAATAATTTAAGTTTTAAATTAATGATTAACCATTATTTTCCTGCTGATGAATGTCCGTAAAATGTTTAAAGTCCGTGCATCTCCAGCTGCAGAGGAACAGAAGAAATAACAGCAGATAAATTATGTGTTAGACCAATCGTCCTGTCAAATCATCTGATTTCTGTTTCACTCAATATTTAAACTTACTGGTTTGTTGTTAATCAGAGTTTACTGATGTCATTGGTCACATGACTCTCCATGCAGATCCAGGAGGATGAGCTGAAGGATGCGGTTCTTCTGGTGTTTGCTAACAAACAGGATCTACCCAATGCAATGGGAGTCAGTGAACTCACGGACAAACTGGGTCTGCATAGCCTGCGCAGCAGAACTGTAAGGATTAATACACTGAACAGTGATGAGTCAATAAACTTCAATACATGTTAAACTCACCCAGACTAACGAGATGTTATCAGGCTGAAACAATCCTGTTAATTCTCTTTCTGATAAGTTGGTCAGTGCTGTGCTTGTTACCTGTCCAGGTGTTTCACTTTTTTAGGTGTCTCATTGTGTGCCTTTGTCCCTCCCCAGTGGCACGTCCAGGCCACCTGTGCCACACAGGGTACAGGTCTGTATGAGGGTCTGGACTGGCTTTCCAACGAGCTGTCGAAACGTTAGACCACCTGACAGGTAACAGGAGACGGCAGATGATGTCATTGCGTGATGTCGGCGTGTACAAAGTGAGGAGGAAGAGCTATGTTTCACAGGACTGTTTTTGTTTTGTCTTTTTTTTAAGTTATAAATGTGTCTGTTGGAGGAAGTGATGTCATGGACTCTGAGCTCACCTTGATTTCCCATCATCCTCTTCTTCTGTTCTTCCTGCAGGAGTTAGATCTGTTTTTTGTTTTTTATGTGTTTTAACTGAGTCACAGGAAGTGGATTAGCAGGTGCGGGGCATAAAACAGGTGACAGTTACCTGTGGGAAGGGGGTGGGGTTTAGGACAGGTGACAGGTACCTGTGATGACTCATTCCAGAGCCTGAGGCCTCGTTATTTCCTTATTAATGTGAAGAAGAAATGGAGATGATGATGCAATAAAGGTTTTTCTGTTTGAAAGAGTTTTGCTTTTTTATGATGTTCATTTATTCATTATTTTAGCTTCATGTGTTTGTTGAGGTTGAAACTGACAAAGTGATTTTGTTAAACCTTTACCTTTTTGTTATGAAGGAAAAATGTTTTTGTGAAGAGATGAATTCATCATTACATTAAAACATTTTTAACCATATTAAACAAATAATTCAGATTCCATCATGACAATATGCAGGATAAGATATTTTCATATATTTTCTTCTGTTCAGCATTACATCAATTTATTATATTTATACAGACTTAAACAAAAACACAAGTTAATCAGAAAACTGTTGACTTTAATAGTCGTCTTCAGGTGGTCACACATTGATTGGTTCGTGTTGGTTGTTGTGACGTTTCACT
The DNA here is from genome assembly GCA_034779795.1 of Ctenopoma multispine. Classification (NCBI taxonomy): domain Eukaryota; kingdom Metazoa; phylum Chordata; class Actinopteri; order Anabantiformes; family Anabantidae; genus Ctenopoma; species Ctenopoma multispine. The sequence continues at coordinate 16,032,626 of JAUYWH010000015.1, forward strand.
ACAAACACTTTCTGACCCGAAACAGTCACCGTGTAGACAAAATCCTCCAGAATCACTGAGGACAGAAACACAAGCACAAGTGAGCCAAGCTGAGTAACGGGTAGCCTGAGAGTCACCTGTTCACTGTGCGTTACCTGACATGCGTTTGAAGCACGGATCGGCTGATCCAGGTAACCTGAAGCGACACGCTGTACGAACCATCTGCATCATCACACCTGCTGTGTGTTCATCATTCTCTAGTTCACCTGCAGACTGGACAGAAGTCAAAGGTCAGGTACAATCGACTGCAGTCAAAGTAATCACTGGTACTGGTATGTTCCAGCTTCTGATTTCCTGGACATACCTGCTACCTGTATGTAGAGCAGGGGTCCTTTTAAGTCTATGGTTGGAAACCCCTAAGTTAGGGTTAAGTATCAAATCAACTCATTTGAATGTCAAAATGATTGATATTTGAATTGAGTTTAGTGTTTTTTGGTTGTTATATTACCCTAAACTATTAAAATATGAATCGCACTGAACTTAATTTAATTTTTTGATAAAAATTTTTTATATTAGAAGCAACGCTTTCTTGCCCGACATCCTTTTTTTGACTCAAATATATTTTAAATTTAATTTAAAGTGGAATATAAACAATCCAGGAATAAATAAACCACTAGTTGCTTATTTTTATAATTATATAAATTATAATAATAATGTTATAATTATTACATTATATGCGTTTTATTTTGTTTTCATTAAAAAACACGAGGATAACCGAAGATGTTAAATTGACAGAAATGTGAACGCAGCTCGGTTGGGCATTTCTGTCTGGTTTCAGATCAGGCACTTACAGCCAGAACTCCATCCTCGCTGATGACCAGGTACCCAAGCTGATCCGGGATCCGCTCCAGACCCGCAGTCAGAGCAGCAGTCGTCTGAAAAACATAGTTTCAGTGAAGCTAATGGCTAATCGCAGTAAAAAGTCTGAAGCTAACGGCTAATTAGTCAGAGTGAAAACGTAAAGCTAACGGCTAATCACAGTGAAAAGTCAGAAGCTTGGGACTAGAGTCACAGTGGAAAAAAACCCCAGCATTTTAAACTCACCATTTTTCTGCTTCTTCTGTTTTTACACAGCTTTGTTGCTCAGATGCATTTCCGGTTTTCTCGTGATTTTCACGTGACTGATGAGGCTTTCAGGTGCTGTCGGAAGTGAGTGTTTTTTTACGCGTTTACTCTCGACATTTATTAGTAGCTTTTGTATTCTCACCATTATTTTAAAATGTATTTCTCTGTATGTTTTATTGTTGTATGTCAAATGCTGCTTTGGTGATACATGTATAGATATCTGTTAAATGTCTTACAATTAATGTAAAGAAAAACCTCATTAATTAACTTATAATAGTAGCAGATTAGTAACAAACCATAAAAATGAAGGAAGGAAAGAAAGAAGGTTTTTAACCAAACAGTAAAAAATAATTTGTCTTATGAAACTAAATTAAAATGTTTGAAGTTTAGAAAATTAGATTTACAGTGAGTCCCTAAATGCAGCAGCGTGTAGCTGATCGTCAGTTTTTATTAGTTTAATATAAAGTCACTTGAACGTGTTATAATAGGACTGATTACGGCTAATCTCGTCATTATTTAAATCTGTCATTTGATTATTGATTATTGTTTTTATGTATATTTATCGTTTTCCCTCCGAACAGCAGGGCGCGCGCTCGTGGCTCTGCGCCGGAAGTGTCGGTCAGCTGACTGTCAGATGACTCGTCGTTGAGGAGCTGAATTCTTCCTCCGTTTTTTCGGTAAACGTTAAATTCTTAATCCGTGATGGCCGGACGCGGGAAACTGATCGCCGTTATCGGTGACGAGGATACGTGCACCGGCTTCCTGCTCGGTGGCATTGGCGAACTGAACAAGAACCGAAAACCGAATTTCTTGGTGGTGGAGAAGGACACGAGCATCACGGAGATCGAGGAGACCTTCAAGTAAGAACAGATATGCACCAGAACCCGTTCGGAAATCTGACATTTTAAAGTTAAAAATACGAATGTATTTAATATGAAAGTTTTATTCATCTGCTGATTGACTGATGAGTAGATGAAGAAGACACCAACCACTCAGGGTCAAATGTAAACTCTGAACAAAATTATACAGAATGCAAAAAAATTAGTGAATTTCTTACTGACGTCTGATTTCTCAATGTTAAATTAGTAGAAACTTGAGTTCGATCTCCGATACTTAGGTCAGCAGTCCCTCATTACCTTCTGTGTACTGTAAATACTTTTATATCCTGGAACCCCTACACCAAACTCCATTTAACAAGCAAACATTTGACTCATATGTTGACTGAAAATCTCCCTTATAATCAGCAACATTTTCATATTAATTTCTTTAGTTCTTTATAGATGTGAAAAATTGTGCTTTATAACCAGAACTTATAAAAATTGTGGCATTAATGGAATTCAATTATTTCTGCTGATTTTCTGAGAGTCTAAAATCTTTAGTATCTTAAACTTTGTAAGTCTTTGTTGTATGAGGTGTATATTTTCAACTTTAAATGAGGAAAAAATGTACTGAATTCTAGAATTGGATGATTTCACTAACCCTGTCAAACTCCATTTAAATAATAAACTACTTTAAGATATGTTTTCAGTCAACCTTTACAGGAATTGAATTGATAAGTAAAATGTAAAACAATTAGCAGACGTTTTGATGGTTCTTCACTACCACATTTTTGGGTTTTCCCAAAAGTTGAATTAATTTATAAAAAGTAGTAATTAAATTTTTACTGTTTATATTTCTGTGATAAATTAATAGAAATGTGAATGTAGTCTGGTGTGGTGTTTTCCTCTTTTGCTGTGTGCAGGAGCTTCTTGACACGTAACGACATTGGCATCATCCTGATCAACCAGTTCATCGCAGAGATGATCCGTCACGCCATTGACGCCCACATGCAGTCGATCCCGGCCGTGCTCGAGATCCCGTCCAAAGAACATCCATATGATGCGTCCAAGGACTCGATCCTGCGCAGAGCCAAGGGCATGTTCTCCGCTGAAGACTTTCGATAGACACAAAGAGCCAAAGCTGACAGGCTGTTTGTTTCCTGACTGATTAGTGTAAATGTCTCTGATGTTGTTTGTGTACAGTGATTAATGTGTTCCTGTGGAAAAACTGAACATTTGGTTTCTGTAAAAACAGACAAGTTTCCAGGAAGCTGAACGTGTTTGAGTTTTTGTTCTTGTCTCAAAATATGTGTTTGTTCAGCTCCTTTCACTTAAAAACTAAATAAATAATGGTGACTGTAAAGTTCTTCTGTGTTTATTCATGTTTAAACTTAAATTCATGAAAACATTTAAATGAACTTGTTTCAAAAACATTATAACCACAAATAAAACTAATTTCTACTCACTGATCAAATCGTCAGTTTCTGATTAGTCTGGTTTCTATTGGATTAAATCACACTGAAGTGGAACTCATTTAGTTTCTATTTAAACATCAAATCCAGGATTCATGATTTTATACTGATGATGAGGAGGATTATTACTTTATAGTACTATTAATACTTGGTGAGTACTACGCTGACGTCACTTTTTAATTGATGTCGTTTTATTTAATTATTAATTAATAATTAATAAATAAAAACAATGTTACGTGTTGTGTTTGCTCCAGTCACATTCATTCGTTTTCATTTTCCTACAGATGAGCCCAGAATTGGAGTCCACATTAGGAACTCTGTCCCAGAAGCACAGTGAATCCATCTGGACTCACCTGAAGTCCAGTCTCACACTTTTTTGTGACATGAATAAGGACAGTGGGGGGGTCAGTGGTGCTGATAACGTCCCACAGTAAATATTGACCTGACAAAGAGGCCCCTCATCCGTCACTTGGGGACTGAACAAACCGGCCTTCAGACTCCGACATAAAAGCAGCTGTGGGTGAATCACAGACTGGTTCTGTCTCTGACACAATGAAACTGCTTCAGCTCTTTGCTCTGATGATGATGATGATGATGATGGTTTCTGCTGCTCCCCATCCTTCATCTGTCCTCCCCAGGTAAGACCAGAGTTCAGGCCTCATGGTGAATCCGTGAACTGATTTCTGATCACAATGACTGATGACTGATGACTGTTTGTAGCTTTGACAACCAGGTGACTCCTCATCCACTGGCCGAGGAGGGTAACTCCACCAGGTAAGTGTATGCAGGATAATATTTATAATTATTACTGTTTCATTTATTTTATTGTTACTGAGAGAAATAAAATTCAAATGATCAGTTTTACAATTAATTGTCACAAAGTTTAGAGAAAAAGGAGACATTTCTGTTGTAATTAAGATTTAAATATTCTGTTTATGAGACAAAAATCTTTTAATCAGAACATCCGGACAAATCATCTCTGACATAATCAAACATTTGTATATAACATAGTTACCAGAAAAAAAACTGACTCGTGATAACTGGATTTTTTTCCTTTTAAATCAAAACATTTCACTAAACATCTAAATAAGTGGTTTGCAGACCTCCCATTTATCCTGCAGGTTGGTTTCAGTTCACTGAAGATTTAATTTGGATATTTTGACCTGACAGGAAAGAAGTTCAGTAACTTCACCTGGACGACTTTATCAAGACTTTGTCTATAATAATGATGAGAAAACTCCTGTTAACATAAGATCAGATTTATAATTAAAATAAAAAATAATTGGTTAGGGTTTTATCTTTGTCTTGGTTTCATGCAATTTTAACTATTTTAGAGTTTTAACCAAACAGTTTTTTGTTTCTTCTTCAGAATCAATTATAACACGCTGGACAACAGGTCAGACTGAAATATTTATATCAAAGTTTCAGGTCTTATTTGGGTGTTTGATGTTCATACAAAATGTCATGGCAAAAATCTATGATTTTACCACAAAAGGGTCTTTTAGCAAATGTTGCTACAGCTTTATGAAAGAATATGAGACTTTAAAGAAACTGTCTGTTTTAATTGAGCTTGGTTTGTTTTTTTCTCAGGAACGGCAGCACAAACACCAGTAATTCTGTCCCGTGAGTAAATTCAGACTTTTGAACTAGGCAAAGCAATTAGTTTTCTGAATCTAAGTTTTTGGCATCTTAAATCTAAAAATCAATTTTGAAATCATATCCAGGCTGAGGTTTTGTACTGTAAGATTTTCAGTAGTCATTTACCTGAACAGAAACGTACCTGTGGGTAAACATCTGTACAGGTGTGAGACAGCACTGCACCTGCAGGACTTTATGTTCTGACCTTTCGCCTCAATGGAATAATCTCATCATCTTTAAAGATCTCTTTAAATGTGGCATCTTGTCCACTGGGATCTCTGTTTAAAGTGGGACCAGAATCTTACCTGTGGTCTCTGTTTTTACCTTTCTTATCAATGTCTTGTAAATCTACTTTATAGAAACATAATTTCAGCTGTTTTCTATTATCACAGTGAGGATCTGACTCACTGAATATCACACCTTACAGAACAACATCCACTTCCTGGTTCTGTTCAGATTCTCACAGCTTTTTGCTTCAGGTCACAGAAAGATTGTGGTTCTGGTTTTATACAGAAAATCTCAAACACAACCTGTTGATTTACCTTTACCTCCATCTTTCCTCCACCAAAGTGTTTATGTTGTTTAAACTCTGAGTTGAACATGTGACAGTCGTTCTCTGTGACTCAGAACGTGATCCAGTCACAGACTGTGTTGCAGTTTAGTGGTATAGAAACGTCCTCTTCAGACACATGGTCTCACCTGTGGCCTTTGTCTCCACCTATCTCACATTCAGTTCCCTGAGACGCTGCTTCCTCCCCACCTGTGGAACGGTGAACCTGGGCTCCTCCCTGCAGCGTGGGGATGAGAAGGCCGGCGGTGCCACCACTGACCCGTATGGCATCGGAAAGAAATGAAAACCTGTACTAAACCATTATCATCGTTGTCGTTGTCATCATCATCATGATCGTGGTCATGGTTTTATCTTCTGATCAGTTGGTTCAAACAGATGAAGCTGAAACTGTGATGATGTGAACAGCTGGTCAGAAAATATCTACTTGAGACTACGTATAGTTCTCAGGTCCTAATTTCAGCAGAAAGCTTGTTACCTGATGCCCTAACAACAGGTTCTGTCACAGCAGCAGCAATATGTTTATACTGATCAATTATTTCTCACAGTTGGTTTGAATATTAAACAGGTGACCAATAAAATGTGTTTAGATATAAAGTTTGTGTGTTTCAGTGATGTTTTAACGGGTTTGACTATTAAATGTATTACTCAGGAACACTCAGGAAGTTATAGTTACCTGCTCCATTTCTGTCAGGTGTAAAAACTACAGTACCCATGAGCCTCAGCTACTGTCACTGTGAAGATGACAGATCACACAACTGAGCCAAGATGTGGTTTGTCCACATGTTCTGGTACAAGCACACAATAAGAACGAGATTCACATGTCATAGGAGCAGGGATCTGATTGCTCAGAAACCACCTCAGTAAACATCACCTGTTCTCAGGTAGCAAAATAAGACGATGAAGGTGAGAGTTGATTAGAATCCTATTTGTTACAAAAACAGGACTAAAGACTGAAACAAACAAACCAATCAGTGTTTGTTCACATACTTTCAGTATTTACACGAAATAAAATGTTAGTGAGAGTCTCACTCTGTTACAGGACGAAAGTGCAGTGATAATGATGATCGTTTACATTTTAAATGTAACGATTAAAGAATAAAAATTTGTTTACTGACGACGTGGCAGGACTCTGCTGTGACGCTTTTCACCGCGGATTTTCTCCGCCGCTTTCATTGGTCTGCGCTCTACTAACAGCCAATCAGATGCAAGTACGATGACCAATTTTTCTGACGTCTTAAACCGAACGCAAGCGCTGGCTGATATTAACCAATCAGATTCGGAGGATATTTGCAGAAGGCACCGGATTGGCTGAGAGGCGGAACAGTTGTTGCGGTTTGCAGAGAGAGAGAGAGAGAGAGAGAGAGATGGTCGGAGGAGAGGAAGAAGAGAAGAGAGAGAGAAAAGGAGAGAAGAAGAAAGACTGACGGAGCTGACAGGTGAGCTGATGCGACTGAATTTCACGTTTTGATTTTCTAAAGTTTGTTACCTCAAATGGTCAGAACGAGATTAGTTTTACTGGATCCCGTTAGTTTTACTGCTTCTCTGCAGTTGAACTTGAATTTGCGTCTACTGAGATTTTATTCATGTAGTTATTTTTCCCTGCATGACTATCTTAGCTTAGCATTGAAAAATCTTAAATAAGATGTAAAGAGTTTCCTATTTCTCTGTTCACCCAAATGCCATTAAATCTGTCCTTTCATTTAATTAAGTAGCCAAATAAAAAGAGCTAAAAATATTGATGTAAAGTACCAGTACCCCTAAATTATACAGTACGTCAGTAAATGTGCTTTGGTCACTGCAGCTTTAAAGTGAACCTGTCTATAACTGTGCTGATGGGTAACTAGTGTCTAACTAGACAGTAACTGATTACTGTGTCAGGATGTTGAGTGTGCTGCTAGGGTGCTTTGCCCTCTGCATCGTCTGCAGCAGTTCCAAACCCACAGAGAAGAAGAGTCGGGTTTTGAGGCCCTCCCAACACGACGGCGACACAAACTATGACCATGAAACTTTTCTGGGTCCAGACGAAGCCAAAACCTTCGAGCAGCTGGAGCCAGAGGAGAGCCGCCGCAGATTGGGGTCAGTTCTTCATCTGCATCATAATATTATCAAATATAAGATGAAAACTAGTTAAAGCAGTAAGTCCTGATGCACATTAAAACCATCAGGATGAAACAGACACAGTTCCTATGTGAATCACCTGACTTTTTTGGCATTAGTGATAGAACTGAGCTTTCACTTACAGCTCTGTGTCTCTGCAGCATCATCGTGGACAAAATTGACTCCAGTAGAGACGGGTTTGTCTCTGAGGATGAGCTGAAGCTGTGGATCAGACGCTCTCAGCAGAGACACGTCGACGACAGCGTCGAGCGTCAGTGGAATGACTTCGACCTGAACAATGACGGAAGGGTCAGCTGGGACGAGTACAGCAACATCACCTACGGCAGTTTCCTCGGTAAATCCTCTGATTCTTCACTGGTCTGATCAGGAACCTCAGAGGGTAAACCCTGTCAGGATGGGTTGATTGATTGATTGATTGACTGATTGGTTGCCCTCAGACGACCCTCAGATGGACTCAGACTACAACTACACCCAGATGATGCTAAGGGACGAGAGACGTTTCAGAGTTGCAGACGCAAACGGAGATTTGATGGCAGACAAACACGAGTTCTCAGCTTTTCTTCATCCAGAACATCATGAGTACATGAAGGACATTGTAGTGCAGGTGAGGGGGACAACACTCAAGTGATGTCATCAGGATCATACAGTATTTATGTTTGATATGTAAACGTTTGCTCGCAGGAGACGATGGAAGACATTGACAAGAACGGGGACGGATTCATCGACCTGAAGGAGTACATCGGTAAGAAGTACTGGGACGGCCGTGGTTCGGGAGGTAGAGCCATTGCCTGTCAATCGTTGGAGCGGTGGTTTGATTTCTGGCTCCTCTCGTCATATGTTGAAGTGTCCTTGAGCAAGACACTGAGCCCCAAGTTGCCCCCGGTGTGTCAGATCAGTCTGCCATCGGTGTGTGAGTGTGTTAATAAGAAGCAGTGTAAAAGCACTTTGAGAACTAATAAAGTAAAAAATCTCTATATTTACCATTTACTGTAATATTTACGGAACCTTTTCTACATGTACTGCGACTTTTACTGCACTTACTGCAGTATGTACTGTGACATTTACCTATGTGAACAGAAAACATTACCGTTTGCTCTCTGACTGCAGCATGTGAGTCGCTCCTGTCTCCTCCTCTCTCATCATCAACAGCCAAAAAACAGCCAGACATTTGGTCACGATGCAGTTAGAACAATGGAAAAAACTGCTTTAAAGAACTGAGTCTGGTATTAAAACCCAGGTTTCAGGACAGGGACATGTGTGGATTTGTTTTGACACAGGGCAACTTCATCAGTTCATCATCATCCTCAGGATGTTTTTGTCACCTGTTGCACCTGTGATAGAGACACAAGCTTAGTTTTATACCATGGAGGAGTTCATGTCACACAAAGGTTTAAAACTCCAGGTGTGTTTGAAGTGATGATTGGCTCTGTCCTCCAGGTGACATGTATACTGCAGAGGAAGGTGAGGAGGAACCAGAGTGGGTGGAGACTGAGCGTCAACAGTTTTCTGAGTTCAGAGACAAAAACAACGACGGGAAAATGGACAAAGAAGAAACTTTAGACTGGATCCTCCCGTCTGATTATGACCACGCTGAAGCTGAAGCCAAACACCTGCTGCATGAGTCTGATACCAACAAGGTGGGTTTACCTGGTGGTTATTACCTGGTTAACAATTGGTGGTTAACACCCAGTTATGACCTGCGTAACACCTGCTCTTTGCAGTTTATCAGACCGGCTGTGTAACACCTTTAATGTCTGACACGTGGTTCATATTGACTTTAACACCTGGTTATCACCTGGTCTCTGTGCAGGATGGGAAGCTGACGAAGAAGGAGATCCTGGACAAATACGAGGTGTTTGTTGGGAGTCAGGTGACGGACTTTGGAGAGGCATTACTGCGACACGACGAGTTTTAGAGATTTTATTCAATGATGCAAGGTTTTGTGTGCTCACGACTTTGTTACATCCAGGAAATTGATGAGTTTGATCTTTTTCTTGCTTTTGAGTTTTTACATTTAGTTTATTCACTTAGTTTTTCCTTTTTTTTCCTGCTGCTGAGATCAGTTTGTCTTTTAGGTGTCTCACAGGTTTTGTTTCAGTTTTATTTCTTTTATGTTTTTATGATACCGTCAAATATGTCCATGGTGTTAGAGATGACCTGTAACTTTAAATTTCAAATCAGTGTAAAACTCATTTATATAACTTTATATTTGCAAAATCACAGTTTATAATTTTCCCATGCTGTACTTTCACAGCCTATTATCAATAAAATCAGGAACATCTAACCTGCTGTGTGTTTGAGTGAACTGATCCTTTAAAATGTTTTAAACATGAGTTATAACACAGAAAATCTAAATATTCTAAAAGTATCTTTTGTTTGATGATGATTTGGAACAGAAAATCGTTTGTTGTATTTACATTTCCTTTGAATTGATAGAATATCCATCAGTGTCACCAGATTATCTTGTAGAGGGATAATCACCTGCAATGATTAAAGTGAAAGCTCCTGTGACGCAGTAATTTACCAACACCACCAATAAAAACCTGAAACGGACAGAACAAATCTGATGGTGGAAATGTTGAAGTACAATTTGCTGTGGTAAGAATGACTTCTAATAGGTCTTTGTCAATAACCTAAATTAGCTTTTTTGAATGACGTTCTGTGCGTTTGTGCTCAAACAGTCATATTTACTTCATTGTATTTTGTGTGGAGTTCAGCGTTGTTTTCTACACGGTGTACTGTCTCCCCCACGGCGCGGAACTTATGTCCCTGCCTGTGTTTCCTGCCGGGGCACCATCGTGGATGTACGCGGGAAGCCTGTGAGATGGCGGTCGACACTCAGACCGTTTAGGACTGATCCGGATCCGCCGTTCGGGAAATTTCTGCTTTTTCTCATCTCTGCTTCTGACTCGAGTAATGGAAGGCAAACCGAGCCTGGCTCTGGTCTATCAGGCGGTCCAGGCCCTGTACCATGACCCGGACCCGGCCGGGAAGGAACGAGCCTCGGTGTGGCTCGGAGAGCTCCAACGATCGGTAAGAAAATGGGAGAGGCCGGGGTACAGAGCGGGGAACCGGCGAGTCTGAAGGACCTGAAGTGGTTTTAATGTGGTTTGTCGGTACCGGATTTTAATGGTTTACCTGTTCAAAAGAGACCAGGTGACGTGAAGTGCGCAGTCTCAGAGGACCCACAGGTTCCTGTTAGCATCACAGCTAAGCTACCTCAATGAATGGATCAAAACACAGTGTTAGCAGCATGTTAGCTTCATTAGCTTCCTGTGGTCATTGAAAGTTGAACAGAAACAAGGATATTTACATTAAAGCCTGGTTTCTGTCGTAAGAAAAAATGGGTCTGTTTGTGAGGGTCTGTGTTTTAGTCTCAGAGGATTCGACAGGCCCGGTCTGTTAGCTCTGTTAGCTCTGTTAGCGTGCTAGCATGACCAAGTTTATTTTCTGACTTTATGTAACCAGTCAAACTAGTTAAACTAGTCAAACTTAGTGACCACGGCTCAGTGTCTGTCTGTGGGGAATGTTCCGGACATGTCTTCACAAAATCTCGTTCAAAATGCGACAAATTCGACCTGCAACGGTTGTCTACAGTCACAGCCTGGATGTGGACCAGGTTTTAAATGTGGTCCCCTGTTTAAGCTTCTCTTTCTGCGTTGGTTCAGATTCAGTGAGTTCGTCTATTATTTACTGGCGGATTACAGTCCATGCTGACAGTTCTGGATCACTGTAGACCAATACCATCCAGATCTCAGAGTTGAGGAGCTAGTTTTTGAATCTCAGATTCAGTGAGTATTAGGTTTCACACAGTCTCTGAACAGGTTTTACCTTCAGTGTCTGTTATGATGTCTAATTGTTAATGGAAACGTAGCCATATTTGGACGAGCAGACCCGAACCAGCTGTATAGAGTCAGTGTCAGTCTTTGTCCACAATATTCAAACTGATGCAGTGTTTCTCTGACTTACAGGGCTAGATGTCAGAGAGAGACTTAACGACATTGAGCTCATTAAAACATACTTTGATGTTTTTTGTGACAGATCAAGAAGAATGACACATGTCGCCGCTGAAAACCCTGGACTGGTACCCGGTTCTGTAGATCAGCATCTGGATGCTTTTTTTTTCTTTTTCTTATAGCTGTGGTATGATTAGGATGTTCAACAGGACCAGTTTGTGATGTGGTTTCTCCGATCTGATCAGTGGGCGGGGAAGGAGTCTCAGGTTCAGACAGGTTCAACACTTTTTGTCCTGTATTACAGATGTATGCATGGGAGGTCTCGGATCAGCTGCTGCAGCTCAAACAGGACGTAGAGTCCTGTTACTTTGCTGCTCAGACCATGAAGGTGAAGATCCAGACCTCGTTCTACGAGCTCCCACCTGAGACCCACAACGCCCTGAGAGACTCCTTGCTGTCTCACATCCAGAACCTTAAAGACCTGTCTCCCATCATTGTCACTCAGGTAACACTGAGCACTCTTTGAGCTCTGGTACTGAATATAAACAGAACTTTTTAATCTTACTGAAAGAGTGTTTCAGATCCATTTCACTAAAAGTGTGATTGTTGCTTTTCTAGCAGCTTTACTTTGATCCAGGTCTCTGCTGTGCACCAACAGATTTATTTCTTATTTTCATAGCATTTATTGATTTTTGTTTTTAAATTCATAACTCGTCAATGCATCGATTTGTAGAAATGCATTATTAACTCAAATTACAAAGAGGATTTCCACTGACAAAGATCTAATATAGTAGGAAAATAGAGCAATAGCCTGTTTCTATTATATAAAGAAATTTGTTCATGGCTCTTTGTCACTGAGACCTTAGATTAGTGGGATCAGCTGCAGCTGGTCGCCAACAGGTTTCCAATAAAGGGGTGTGTTGGGCCACTAAAAGAAGAAGGCAGGTCTCGTGTATCCTTGCTCACCGCTCTCCTATACGCCTCTTCTCGCTCCTCAGAGTGGAACAGCTGTCGGCCAGCAATGACCGAAGAACGATTTGTTAAGGGGAATTGGGATCTACCTGTGACATTAGTTGAAAAATCAAGATCAGCAGCGGCATCAGTTCTTTCCTGAACGAAAACATTTATCTGTCTGATTGTTTTTTCTCTGTCCCTCTTCTTTGTTGTCGATCAGACAGAATCTGAAGACTAAGTTTCAGCAAAAAACAGAACAGTAATTGTCTCTAATGTTTGATATCTATAGGGGCGGCATGATAGCTCAGTGGGTAGAGCAGTCGTCTTCCAACCCAAGGGTCAGCAGTTCAATTCTCAGTCCCCCTGAAGTTACATGTCTCTGTCCCTGGACAAGACACTGAAACCCCATAGTTGTGCTGACACAGGTCTAGCAGCTGTTATTATTATTATTAAACTCAGACGTTCGTAAAAGTGTGAAGATAAAGACTGTGCAGGACCTCAGTACCAGAAAGTCTTGCAGTGTAACACGTTCATATCAGTCGCTGCTTATTTTTAACCAAAGTGTTGGAAAAAGAAGGAAGTTAACCCCATAGCTGTAACATCACAGTTAAACCCAAATTCACAGCAACAACTAAATAAAAGAACAAATGTATACTTTAATTTAAATTACATTGTCTAGTTTCATTTTGTGTTAGTTCTTGTTTCTTAACTTCATAAAGTTCGATCAGTTTATTGATCTCTAATCTCTCTGTCTCCTCTCAGCTGGCTTTGGCGATTGCAGACCTCGCTCTGCAGATGGCCTCATGGAAAGGATGTGTTCACACTCTCATAGAAAAGTAGGAATTCATAATGTCATGTGAAGATTTATATCACACTTAACATAAAAACAAGATCCTCTCTCCTGACTCACCTGTTTATGTCCCTGCCCCTTCTCAGGTACAACAACGATATCAGCTCGATGCCATTTCTCATCGAGATCCTCACTGTTCTGCCGGAAGAGGTTCACAGCCGGTCTCTGAGGATCGGAGCTAATCGGAGGACGGAAATCATCGAGGATCTGGCATTTTACTCCAGCACCGTGGTCACTCTTTTGGTCAGTTCTGTGATATATATATATACATATTTATATTTAAAATAATTTATGCTCTCTCTTTTATTTCAACTGTGGTCCGGCTGTTGTTATTTTACTCGATATTTCTACTCTTCTTCTGTCTTTCTCAACCAAACGATGTCCTCAGTATGGACTCAGTATGTTGTCTGGACTGTCCTGTCCTGTCCTTCACTGCTGTGTGATGTTATTTTCAGTCTAAGAAACATTCACGTCAGACAGTGAGAGTCTCTGTCTGGATTTAAGCTGGTTTAGAGTCTAAACAATGTCAAAAACCAGACCAGCACGTATTAGACTGGTAGCAGGTAGCTGATCGTCATTCTGACTCTTTGTGTTTCACTTTTCATACAATTGCACAAACTTTGTTTCAGACGACGTGTGTGGAGAAGACAGGGAGCAATGAGAAGATGCTCATCAAAGTGTTTCGGTGTCTGGGCAGCTGGTTTAACCTGGGAGTCCTCGACAGTAACTTCATGGCCAGCAACCAGCTGCTCATGGTACTCTTCCAAGTCCTGGTGAGAGTCTGATCCTGTTTACAGTCAGTTTAGAAGGCATCAGTAGTTAAAATGTTAAACATTAAGATGCAAACAGATCCAGAAACAAACCTGTGCTAAAACCAACTGCTGATATTATGTTATGTTCTTCTGGCTGCACAGCAGAGGGATGAAACCCCCACCAACCTCCATGAGGCTGCATCGGACTGTGTCTGCTCGGCTCTTTATGCCATAGAAAACGTGGACACCAACATGGCGTTAGCTCTGCATCTCTTCCAGGGCGTCCTGACGCTGGAGACGGCCTATCACATGGCTGTAGCCCGAGAAGACCTTGATAAGTGAGGGCTCATTGGAAACTGGTTCTGACTGTGGACTGGGCGCGTTGTGTTCTGTTGTTCAGGGTACACTCAGTTTGTTTCATTTGTGTCCTCAGAGTGCTGAACTACTGCAGGATCTTCACCGAACTCTGTGAGACATTTTTAGAGACAACAGTCAGGAGTCCAGGTCAGGGTATGGGAGACCTAAGGACCCTTGAGCTGCTGCTGATCTGTGCGGGACACCCCCAGTATGAGGTATGGAAATAACCATAATTCTTTACTTCTGCTTAGATATGATTTAAAACATAATCAGATTTTCACACAAGCCCTGGAACTAAATAAAGGGAATACAATTATACAAATAAGACCAAATCATTGTGGAAAATGATACAATATTTAATAATTAGAGAACTTCAGGAACAAGTGCAGCAATAACTTTGAATGTTGCCACTAACGGTTTATCAGCCCTGCACATCGTCTTGCGTGGATTTTAGACCACTCCACCTACAGAACAGCTTCAACTTAGCGATGTTGTTTGGCTTCCTGTTGTCTGCTTCAGATCCTTTTAAACCATTTTTATAGGGCAGTGGTTCCCAACCTTTTTCCCAAAGGACCCCTATTTCACCAGTGAATATCCTGGGCGGGGGGGGGGGGGGGGGGGGGGGGGGGGGGGGGGGGGGGGGGGGGGGGGGGGGGGGGGGGGGGG
>JAUYWH010000015.1:16054885-16067166 GCA_034779795.1 Ctenopoma multispine
TAGGACAGGAACAAGCTGCAGCAACTTTTAAACCCAACATCATGTGTTGTTCTATAACCTGAGCTGAAACCATTATTTAATTAATTATTTTTCACTCAGGTATTTGTACCCCTCCACCACCTCCACTTCCTCTCCCAAAATGGAACCAGTGTTAAAGCTGGTTCTGTTCCCCCTAAAGTCCAACCATCTCCTTTGTCTTGGTTACATTTAAGGTCCACAAACTGGTCCACCAGGCCTCTGTACTCTGCCTCTGACAACAGCTGAGTCATCTGAGAACTTCTGCAGATGACAGGACTCAGTATTGTACTGAAAGTCAGAGGTGTACAGGGTGAAGAGGAAAGGTGAGAGGACAGTCCCCTGTGGTGTTCCTGTGTTACTGATCACCTGTTCAGACTCGCATCCTCTCAGCCGTACAAACTGTGGTCTGTCTGTCAGGTAGTCAGTGATCCAGGAGGCTGTGGTGGAGTCTACCTGTATCTCCAGGAGCTTTTCTCTCAGCAGGACAGACTGGATTGTGTTAAAAGCCCTGGAGAAATAAAAAAAAACATGACCCTCACAGTGCTGCCTGGTCTGTCCATGAGAGAGAGAGAGAGAGAGCTGGTGCAGGTATATGATGACATCATCTACTCCAACCTGCTGGTGATAGACCCTGTAATCTGTTGAATAATTGTTCAGCTCATTTGCTCTTTTGATGTTCCCTACAACCTGGTTGCCCTTCTCCTTGTTTGTTATGTTGGAGTTGATTGTCCAGCTTCCTCCTGTAGGTGTCTTTACTCTCCCTCAGCTTCACCTTCAGCTCTCACTGCACCATCTGATCCTTGTCTCCCTCTAAGAAGCCCTTCTTCTTCTTGTTCAGCTGCTCCTTCAGGTCACAGTTGACCCAGGGCTTATTCTTTGAGAAGCCCCTTCATTGTCCTGGTTGGGATGATGTTATCCACACAAAAGTTGATGTACTCTGCGATGGTGTCTATCATGGAGTCGATGTCTACTCCACTTTGTTGACAGAGAACGTCCCAGTCAGTGGCTTCAAATGCTTCCTGCAGAGTCCCAAACACTTCCTGAGACCACTTCCTAATAGTTCTCATGGTCACTGTCTGCTGCTGAGCAATTGAGTTTGCGTGGGGGTAATAAGAACCAGGTTGTGATCTAATCTACAAAGCTAAAGTAAACTTTATTGTCATCTCTGCCATATACTGTACAGGTACATAGAGAGACAAGACAATGTGGCTCCAGCTTTATCAGTACAGAACAAATAGGCATATAGAATAAACAAAATGCATATATTCACATGTGGTATATCTCCTTCTTGTAAATTCTGAGATTGTCTTTGTCCATTGGATGTGCATGAGGTTCGTAACAATTCAATACCAACTCTATGATGTAGGAACAAGCAGTTTTTTCTGCATTAAATGACTTTCAGTTTGCAGCAGTTTAAAGTGATGGTGCTGTACAGTCTGTCACAAGGAGATAGTTTAGCAGCGTGTGCATCACAAGATAGTGATGAGTAAAGAGTTTATAGTCCCGGTGTGTGGGGGCAGTGAGAGGACAGAGTGGTCAAAAGTCTGAAGGCTTGTGGGGAAAAGTAATTGCGCAGTCTGGTGGAACAGACCTGGATGCTGTGGTTAAAGTATTGGTGCGTTAGTTTTCGAATTTAGTGGTGACAGAGTTTATGGCGTCACACGCTACCTCTGAATCTGCTGCCGGTGGGATGTATGCAGAGGTGGGTAGAGTAGCCAAAAATTGTACTCAAGTAAGAGTAGCGCTACTTGAAAATAATATTCATCTAAAAAAATAACTCAAGAGTAAAAAAGTACTTAATGAAAGACTACTCAAGTAGTAAGTAACTGATCTTATTTATTTAATGTCTTATTTATTTATTAATTTTTTGAAATTGTTTTTATTTTTGTACTCAGACAAAAATAGAATAGTAAAAATAAACACCTCTAAACATCTTTACAAAATAACAAATTCAGGCATATGGCACACAAATTTCCAAATCTTACTTTCTCACATAAATCTTTTTAAACCAACACATACAGTAGGTAACTTACTGTATGTATGTTTGAACTGTGACATTTCTCATGTGTTTTTTCATTCAGTCTGCTATGTCATGTACTTTACTGTAGTTCATTTGGCAGACGCTTTTATCCAAAGCGGCTTACAAGCAGACACAAGCAATTACAATTCGGGTTCTGTAACTATGAGTTACTTCCAACTAAGAGCCCTGATAAGATAAAACTTGTCAAGAAGAAAAAACATGCTATGGCGTTGTTAAGCGCTAGATTAAGGTTTTTTTTTTTCTTCTTTTTTTGTGTGTGTGTATGTCAGTGTGTGTGTATGTGTGAGTGAGAGAGAATCTTTAAAAAACTTTCTAATTAAGTGAGTTTTCAAATGTTTCTTAAAACAACAACTTAAGTGATCGCTTTTAAAGCACAGCTAACAATTGCAGTAATTCCGCTTGATGAGTGAAGGAGATAAAAACAAGGTGTTAACTTAGACAAAACTCTGCTCATATTTAACTCATTATGATTTAAATACCGTCCTATATGGTTTTAATTTGTTCTCTTGTCCTCAAGACGGCGTCTCTCTGGTAGAATAAATGATAAATTATGATAAAGTAATGAGTCGAGTGTCATCAAATGTAATGGAGTAAGAGTCGCGGTAATTCTTCTTCTCAGGTAAAAGTAAAATGTATGCAGCAGTAAATCTACTCTTAGAAGTACAATATTCATTTCATTTACTTAAGTAAATGTAAAGGAGTAAATCTAACTCGTTACTACCCACGTCTGGATGTATGTGGTGATGACAATAACACATGTAAACCCCCTCAGTAGATAATATAGATGTAGACTGATGGCTAACAGTACTACAGAGACGTTCTTTCACAGTACCGTGTCCAGAATTACACCACCTGTTACAATCATCCCCGGCCCTCGATCCTCTGTTCTTACCGCTCATCCTACTGTCTCTGTCAGGCCGCACAGTCTGGAAGCCACTGATGGTGCAGTTGGAGTTGTAGCTGCAGCCATGTCTCAGTAAAACCCATAATACTGCACTCCCAATTCCCTGTATTCCCACTGGGTTGTATTAAGTGCTTCAAGCTCGTCCATCTTATTTACCTGAAGATTTACCATCTTATGACCTCACACTTGTGACAAAAGGAAGAAAAGGTTTGAAACTTCTCCTCAATGCTTTCTGTTTGAGTCCAGCCCTGCATCCTCAACATCTTCTCTTCAGCCTCACAGGGGATCTGGGGCCTCACTTCCAGTAGTGTAGGCCTGGATATAAATATTATACAACTGCTTCCATACTCTCCATTCCCAGCTGCATCTGTTTCCATGATTTCCTGGTACAGAAAAAGTTAGAAAAATCTGGGAATGTGTTATTGGGACATCCTATTAGTAATAAATTACAGTAGTCCAGTCTAGAAGTAACAAATACATGGACTCATTCTCAGCATCACTTGGACATAGGATGTTTCTAAAGGTAAAGGAGATATCCTGGTCAAAGATGACTCCAAGATTCCTCACAGTAGCACTTGTGGTGCCCCCACATAAAACCGCATGAAATTGTAGTTCTACTACTCAACATTTTTGACAGATGACAGTAAAATTTCAGGTTATAAATGTGTCTTCTGATCCTCTGTCCTAACTCCTTCACCCTGAATCTGCTGTGACAACACTGAGGGGTGTTCAGGAACACGTGGAGGTGTCGGTGTGGCATATGTTGAGTGATTGTTTCAGCCGCCTCAGGTGTCGAATGGTTTCTGTTCAGTCTTGTCTGTCCGAATTTGGAACGCAGAAAAACTGG
The DNA here is from genome assembly GCA_034779795.1 of Ctenopoma multispine. Lineage (NCBI taxonomy): Eukaryota > Metazoa > Chordata > Actinopteri > Anabantiformes > Anabantidae > Ctenopoma > Ctenopoma multispine. The sequence continues at coordinate 16,058,696 of JAUYWH010000015.1, forward strand.
AGTCCTCCCAGCAAGTTCAGACTTGTCCTCGTGAATCAGACGACACTGGAGTTCTGAGAAGCTTTACCTGAGTTTACCTGAACACACTGAGCTGCAGGAGTTTTACTTTCTATCTGGTGCTTATTTAATCTGAACGAGTTAAAAAGTCTGTAGCTGGTTTTTACCAAAAATTGTAATGAACATGAACTGAACAAACAGCCAGAAAACAAATGTGCTGTGAATGCCACAAAGCTCACATTTGTAACCATGGCAACAGCATAAAATGTTGTAACTTTTTTTCTTCTTCTACAGTGCTGAAGAGTGTAAACAGGTGTGTTGGGCCATCAGAGAGTTCACCAGATTGTTCCGATAGCTGCTTAAAGCCAGGTAACCTGAAAACAAGGTGTTTCAAATGTGTGAGTTGTGATATAGACACTAAAAGGTCAGTCTGTGGTTATTCTGGTAAGTCATTTGTACATTTGTTTCTCAGGTGAGATGTTTTGTTGACATTCAGAGGAAGCGACGCTGCAGACGAGGATCCAAAGGGACGATGATGAAGATGGACGTTGAATGTGAAGCAGGACGATGCACTCTGAAAGACTGACAGTGAGGACTAAGTCCTCCACCCTAACCTCACTTGACTTCACCTTTCCTTACCTGAGGTCAGGGGGGTGGGGTTGGGTCCACTAGGCGGGTGGAGTCAGGACAGGTTCACTAAGTGGACTCGTGGATCGGTTCTTCATTGGGATGATGTGCCTGGCAGCAGTTTTTAATAGAGGATTTATTTTGGACTCGTGATGTTTTCGTCCGTGCCATAAAGAGAGCCAAGAGATTTCCCATGAGGCTCTTTGGCTGAGTGGCGGGTTTGACGTCACCTTTGACTTTTTTAACTTTGGTTGAATTTTAGTTGTTTTTCCACAGAGTGAGACATAGTGGACTCTGCTGAGACACCATGATGGGGGATGTAGCCTCGTTGTAAACAATAAAACAACTGAAACAACTGACGGATCGGTGGTTCTGGTTTAGTTTTAGGTCTAGTTTAGGTTTTGGTCCTGTTGTTATCCAGGTTATTTTTAAGGTTCCACATCAGAGTCAAACTGAAAAAAGCCTGTTGGATTAGGGACAGTTGCACCATTATCTAGAGCTATCTAAACAGTTTCCCCTAAGGAATCAATAAAGTATCAATATTTTTTATTAATATGAACAAAAAGAAAAATTTCCAGTCGATGAAGCACTAAGACAAAATATGTTTCCACAATGTTAAATTATATATGAATATTTTCTCTGTTGACAAACAAGTAGGTGCAGGCAACCGGACAATCTCAGCTATTTTGACTGGTCGGGTCTATATGTATTTGGACAGTAACACAATTTTCATCATGTTGGCTCAAATTTGAGGGTTGGGTTGGAAATATGGGACAGACTGGTGGAATAACAAGTGATTTTATTCACAGACCCCCAACTTTAGGTGCTCAAAAGTGTGCTGTGAAAAGGTACTTACCCCGCCATTTTAAATTTTGTTTGGTGTATTTGTCACAGTTAAATGATTCAGATGACCAAACAAATGTTAATATTATATATATACTACACAACTAACAATAACCTGAGTAAAAAAAATGAATGCAGATTTTAAACGATTTTATTGATTATGTGAAAAAAGCTCCAATCCTTCCCGCTGAAAAAATAATTGCCCCCCTCATGCTAGATCTTGAATGAACTGTGATTAACCACAATTTTTTTGTCAGGTTTGTAGAGTTTAATTTCAATTTCCACACCCAGACCTGATTAGTGCCAGAACTGCTGAGTCAATAAATCACTTAAATAGAAGCTGTTTGACAATGTCAATCTAAAAGATTAAAGAACAGATGAGAAACAAAGTCATTGACATGTATCCGTGTGGAGACGTTTATAAAGACATTGCTAAGTCTTTGGGACTCCAGAGAACCGCTGTGAGTATCACTTGTTCTACCCTGGTATCTGGGTACATAACTTTGTTTTATTATAGGTGTGAAATCACTATAAAACTTATGAATCTTATGAGACATTATCCACAAATGGAGAAAACTTGGAACAGTGGTAAACAGTGACCTACCTAAGGTCATAAAATAATCCAGTACAAGATCTAAATAACTGCAGGCCTCACTCGTCTCAGCTAAGGTCAGTTCTCATAATTCAACAATAAGAAAAAAATCATGGGAGAGTTTAAGGTGAAAGCCACTGAGTCTAAGTGCTAAGTCACTCTGAATGAGCCTCTTTTACATGAGCTTGAACAGGCTGTTTAGTCTCGAAAAGGGATAGTGTGTCTGAATTCTTTAAAGAGCAGTGGAACTCCTCCACAGTGATGTGAAAGACTCATTTTTAGTTATCTCAAACGATTACAGCTGTTGCTGCTAAAAGTGAAGCAACCAGTTATTAGGATTAGCTGGAAATTACTTTTTCCGGGGGTTGTTTTTCCCCTTAATTAATTAAATCATCAATTAAAACTGCATTTTGTATTTACTCAGGTTATGTTTGTGTAATAATAAAATTAGTTTTATAATCTAAATACTGCAGCTGTCTTCACTTTCTGTTGGTTTTAGGTGTTTTATCTTATGCAGGTGAAATGCAGCTCAGTTAAATTCAGGTCAGGTGACTGACCTGGTTATTGCAGAACCTTCCTTTTCTTTATTAACAGATGAACTCAGCATCATCAGAAGAGCAGAGAAAAAAACTGTGATGAATGACAGAAGAATACTTTCAAAAAAAAAAACCCAACCCTTTACTGCAGTTGTTCAGTTTCAGAACAGCATCCACAAGGTCGGTGCATCTGAGTCAGCGATCCATAGATCACCAGAGGCTTCATCACAAGAGGTAAACCACTGGTAAATTTCAGAAACAGGAAGACCAGATTAGAGTTTCTGCTTGTAGAGTTACGCAAAAACATTGTACGGACAGATGGAATATTATTTCACTGTGGTGGCATACAGAGGTGACATGATGAAAATTGTGTCACTGTCCGAATATATATGCATATGTGTGTTTATATATGTGTATATATATAGTTTTTTTTTTTAAGTGGGCTACTGGAACAAGAACAAGACATTCATACAACAAGCCCTTGTAGGCTGAATACAAGAGCAGCTGACCTGAGAAAGAAGATAATGGCTAAGCTGGAAAGCTGGAAACCTGGACCCTCCAACACCGCATACCAAGAATGAGTGGTACCCTCAGAAAGTCTACAAGAAGATGTAAATGCAGCACTAAGGCACTACGAATAAACCGGATCTTCTCCACTGAACCATCCAAGGTGTACTCTCAGTGGCAGGGTAATAGCATGAGGATGGACCCACCAAGTTCGGAGACCGAACAATACTGGAAGAGCATATGGGAGAAAGTGGCATCACATAACGACAATGCACAGTGGCTTGTGGATCTGAGAGCAGACCACAACAACCTCCCTGAATAAGTCCCAATAACCATCACATTGGCAGACACCCAAGAAAGAGTCTCAAGCATGAAAAACTGGACAGCACCAGGCCCTGAGATGATCCACTCCTACTGGCTAAAGAAGTTAACTGCACTACATGAGCGCCTGGCAGCACAGATGAACCAGCTGCTAATAGATGGGGCCCAGAAAGGAATTGTCACCCAAGACTGTAAGACCAGACACACCAACCTGGGCATCACCTGGATTGACTACAGGAAAGCCTATGACTCATGCCTCACACATGGATCCTAGAGTGCTTGGAACTGTACAACATCAACAGGACTCTAAGTGCCTCTAACAGGAATTCAATGGGACTGTGGAAAACAACTCCAGAGGCCAACTATAAGCGGATTGCACAGGTTACCATCAAGTGCGGGATTTACCAAGGAGATGCCCTGTCCCCACTGCTCTTCTGCATAGGCCTAAACCCCCCTCAGCCAGATCATCAACAAGACTGGCTACGGAATGGAGCAAACATCAGTCACCTCCTCTACATGGATGACATCAAGCTGTATGCCAAGGGTGAACGAGACATCGATTCAGTGATCCACACCACTAGGATCTACAGCAATGACATTGGAATGTCATTCGGACTGGATAAGTGTAGTCAGATGGTAACAAAAAGGGGGAAAGTAGCCAGAACTAAGGGGATAATACTTCCAGAAGGCAACATAGCAAACACTGAGGATAGCTACAAGTACCTTGGAAGCCTGCAGGCAAACAGGAACCATGAAGAGGCCACAAGGAAAGCAGCAACCACCAAATACCTGCAACGAGTAAGGCAAGTCCTGAAAAGTCAGCTGAATGGAAAAGAACATGATCCAGGCAATTAATTAGCTACGCCTTACCAGTCATCAGATAACCCGCTGGCATAATAAGCTGTCCAAAAGAGGAGATGGAAGCCACTGACATCAAGACAAGGAAGCTCCTTACAATGCATGGAGGGTTTCACCCCAAATCTAGAACACTGAGACTATACACTAAGTGGAAAGAAGGAGGCCGAGGACTAGTGAGCGTTGGAGCCACTATCCAGGATGAACAAAGTACAAGATCATTAGATGCTGGGGTCTACCACACCAGGCAGGACCCCAGGTCCAGGCTGTGCAAAGGTGCCCCTGAGACAATCCAGCACATAATAGCAGGGTGCGAGATGCTAGCAGGCAGGGTGTACATGGAACGCCATAACCAAGTGGCTGGCATAGTGTACAGGAACATCTTTGCAGAGTATGGGCTGGAAGTCCCAAGGTCAAAATGGGAGCCACCTCCAAAAGTGATTGAGAATGATAAGGCTAAGATCCTGTGGGACTTCCAGATACAGACTGGCAAACTGGTAATGGCTAACCAACCGGACATAGTGGTGGACAAGCAGAGGAAAAAGGCCGTAGTGATAGATGTAGCAATGCCAAGTGATAGTAACATCAGGAAGAAGGAACATGAGAAGCTTGAGAAATACCAAGGGCTGAGAGAAGAGCTAGAAAAGATGTGGAAGGTGAAGGTAACAGTGGTCCCAGTGGTAATTGGAACACTCGGGGCAGTGACGCCCAAACTGGGAGAGTGGCTCCAACAGATTCCAGGAATGACATCTGAGATCTCTGTCCAGAAGAGCGCAATCCTAGGAACAGCTTAGATACTGCGCAGGACCCGAGCTTGAAAGGAGAAAGACCACCCTCAGGGGGCGAGAAGGGAAATTATTTTTTTATATATATGTACTTGACCATAAATAATTAACATTCTGTTCAGAGCTCTGGTAGCATTTTGAGTTTTATAGTCATGACATCAACACAAGTGACACTCGTATCTGACAGGTGCTCTATGTTAAAATCATTGTGGAGTAAACGGACGCTGTATGAGACAATACTGATGTGGTGTTTATTAAAATCCTGAAAACAAACTAAGTGAAAATGATGTGAAACAGAGTTTGATCAGGCCGACACTGAAGGAAGGTGGCTCCACAGGAGGTTCCACTTCCTTTAAAATTAGCTGACGAGTTGACAAGTTCAACGTTTGTTCCACTGCGAACAACTTTTAACAAAGGAAATGTTTAAACAAATGTTTGTTGTGAAATAAACTGACAATTACTTTTTTGATCGTCAATAATCCAAGCATTGACTTAAACACTTTTCAATTAAAGGCCCAGTTCCCAGTTTTCTCAGCATTCTCTTCTGGAATTCTTAGATCATCCTGAACGTTCTTGAGTACCGGGCCAGATGATCAAATGTCTCCTTGTGTTGACGTTCATTGAACACTAGGGGTCCAGGGCCCCTGGATGTGTTGGCTCTGCAGGAGCCTCTGCAGCTCTTTGAACTGCTCCACTGTCTGGTCTTTTACGTCAGGGTTGGAGATCTGCAGCCGAATGCTGTCTGTGGACCAGCTTAGCTCTCCAGAGAACATCTCCGTCAGAATCCGAGCCACTACAGGAACCACCTGAGGGAAAGAATCAGGTTTAAACTGGACCACCAGAACTACAAAAGAACCAGCGTAAAAACTGTCCAATTTCCTTGGTACACTTTTTTCACTTTCTGACAAATTAAACCCATAAGGGAGGAGCGCCTCGTAGCCCTCAAATAAAATCAAAATTAGCCCTCAAATAAAATCAAAATGCCCCCGCAAAAAAATTCACAGGATAAAAAAACTGCATCGTGAAGTTTGGACAGTTGCCCCCCAGCCCCACCCTGACTAACAGTCTGCTGACCTGGACCATGATGAGTTTCTTCTCTTTGGGTTTCTTGTCGGGCCAGTCCTCTCCGAAGCAAAAGTAGATCTCGAAGGGTGGGGGGTTTGGAGCTTCTCCTTTCTGGAACAGAATCAGTCCTGAGGACAGAAGCTTAATTTAATGTAGGTGTTGAATGTGAACTTTTGCTACTTTGCTGACAAAGTCCATTTTAAACTCACCTTGCAGGAAATTGTTCAGGCTGAACACCTTGATCCTCTTCTCCCTCTCAAGGGGGTTCGGTGGACCCTGGTCTGGCATGTCTGGTCCAGACCAGAACACCTTACATTGACAGAGGCGGACTGCGTAGATATCCTGTTCGCAGATCTCCAGGATCAGGCCTCGGTCCATGACATCCAGCAGGGCCTCAGTGTAGAACCGCTGCTTCTGGTTCTGAATTTCAGATGTCCCTGGGAACCTGACCTGCTGCAGGGAAACTGGTCCAAACAAGTCCACCTGCTCTGGGGTCGGCTCCAAGTGTCCATAGTAAAGACGGCAGCCCTGAGGGTTACTGACTGTCAGAGAACCCATGGTCCGTCCCCGGTACTGGAACTTCAGGTCCAGATCTGTTACTATTGCAACAAAGATGGAGAGGGGGGACTGTTACTACACCAGTGGGACTGTTCAAATAATAAATCCCATTTAGAAGATGCCACCTGCAGATTTAAAATATACAGAACAGGGCTGACAAAATTTCTGCATTAATTGTGCGGATCTATTTGTAAAGAGAAATGTGTATGGACTTAAGTTAGTTTGGGGTAGAATTAACAGTTCTACCCCAAACTATCATAGACCTAAACAAACCAAATCAGGTTCAGGACTGTTTCTAGTTCTATGTCTGAAGGACTCGTGGTGAAAGTTATGGTATCCCAAACTCCCACAGTATGCCCCACATGATACCCTGAGGAGCAGGGTTTACAAAACACGTAGACTGGATAGACAAACTGACAATGCCCAAGACCCCCCTAGGATCCCCAAATGAGTAAATGGGTGATCCAGGGATCTAACACAGATTTCACATCAATCCACCTGAATCTGTGTGCAGTGTTTTAGGAAACGATGTGAACTGATCGTACAAGTCTCTAATGAATAACATTGCTTGAAACAGTTTTGCCTGATCTTTCATCCAACTGAATTCAGGTCTCATTTGGTTTTTGCAGGCTTTCTACAGATTCATGTTAATCTGGTCTGAACTATTGGACCTGTAAAGACCTCCTTACCAGACACAGTAAGAGCAGGATCACTTAAAATCTGCGGGTTGAAGGTAAGGGGTAATATATTATACTCACATGGGACGCTGCTCAGCAGGTCGTACTTGCAGGGTTGGTGGTTCTGAGGGTCCCCCTGGTTGTGCATGTCACTCATGCTGCTGGTCTCCATCAGGTCTGGACCAGGGGTAGCAGAGGCTGCTGAAGCAGACAGGGAGTTAAGGGTCTGGAGTCCATTATTGAGTCCTGCTGGATGTATGAAGGTCCCCTGATCCACCATCTGATGTTGATTCTGGAGATCAGAGGTCACAGGAAGGATTCTGTCAGGTAGAAGGGGCACTGGGATCACACGAGTAGGGCCGAAGGTCCCATTGGTAGATAAACTGAAGGAGCTGAAGGAGGTGGGTTCACTGATCTGGGAGTCTGATGAGATATGAAATCTTCACATTACAGTCAGGTCAGGGTGTTTGGACAGTGACATCATCATCATGGTTCTGCACCTCGTTAGAAATTAAACTGTCCGGATGTGTTAAAGTGGCTGTCAGTGTTCATTGTGGCCTCTAAAGCTTCAACACAGATGGACTGTTTAATTTCTAATCCACTGTAGTGGCTACAGAGCCAACAAGATGTTTTCACCATCCAAATACTGATTAAAGAATCATCATCACCAGTATGTTGATAAGGGATGATAGGCGGCTGTACTCACTGATGCTGAGCTCCGTCAGGTTCGGCATCTGAGAGTAAAACACAGTAAAGTTTTAATCAGCTGATAATTTTTTTAAAAATTTGAATTTAAATTATGTTTCTACTTTAAGTTTCTCACGTCGTCATCATCCTCATCGCCAACATCTGGAAAAAGCACAAAAACAGCTCAGTCAGATTCGACCAGATAGCGTGTCATACTGGACGTTTGTGAAATCTAACATTCAACAAGTACTGTCCTTTCTCATGGTACCTTTACTCTTTAACAGAGAGTAATCCTCTAGAGTTACTAAAGTTACTCAGACTGCTTAGACTTTTGTATATGTAGACCATCTACAAAAGTTCTCTGATGATACGGCCATCATCGGATGCATATCAGACGGGAACGATCAGGAATATAGGGGGG
>JAUYWH010000016.1:0-29093 GCA_034779795.1 Ctenopoma multispine
TACTATTACAAATAAAACTGGTTGTTGACATTTCCAGTTTGGATCTGAGAGACTAAGAGTGAGGCTCTCAAATGAATGATATGTGTCCATGTATAGTGCTGAGGTTGATTAATAAACTTGACTGGAACGTTCGTATGCACTTTGGGTCCATGACTGTGTGTGAATGTTTCTAGGATTTAAATGTTCACGTAGAAGTCAATTCTGACAGTTTAATCTTGCTTCCTTCAAACTGCTGCCGTTTCCAGGTCTGTGTGGAAACATGGAGTTGCTACAGAGACCTGGACAAACAGTGAGTCAGAAGACACCACACCTTTCCAACCTGTGACAATGAGGAGCTTGAAGGGGACAAGATGAGTGAGGGGGAGGTGGCGAACGCACAACCCTCACTGAGGATTTTCATGTTCACTGGTTTAGAGTCAAACATCCCACACAGGAATTTCCTTTAATAATTTAGAATTATGTCCACATGGATAAATCACAAAAATACAGCATCACCAGCTGTTAAGAGTACTTCTCTGAACATGTAATACTATAAAAAGATTCCTCATAGATCAGCTCGGATTCATTTCTGTATGTGTTAGAATGTTCAGTCCTCTGTGACAGACGTCTTCCTCTGTGACAGCACCAGCTCCTTCACCTGAGGGGTCAGGGCCACAAGCTGGCCACGGATGCTCTTGGCCTCCTCGTCCCGCTCCTCTGCCTCGCTTGCCTCACCGGTGGCCTCCCCCTCCTCCACCTGCTGCTGCTGCTTCCTGCCCTGGCTCTGGCTCACCAGCTGCTTCACCACCAGGCTCTGGTAGGAAGACAGCAGCTGCTGCTGCTCCTGCGGCAACATGTGGACACGCGCAAACAATTCAGCGGTTTAAAGTCACCAAAACAAGAAAGAGGCGCTCTGTTAGTGTGGCACCGCAGCAGATGGAGACTACCGACAGCTGCTGTGTCTCTAAACTGGATGTAAACAATTGGAAGATGAAGGAAAGTGTTTTCAGTGTTTGCTGAAGCTTTGAGACACACTGAAGATTGTTATAGTCTATTGGAAACTTGTAGGGAACAGATCTTCTCTTCAGCTCTTTTATACAACAGCTCTTCTCTCTTTTTGTTTCCACAGCCAGATAACGTGGACACAGCTGGATCTGTCAGTGTGCAGCTACTAAAAGCTTCTCCACAGATAAACTCAGCTGACTGTGCCTTTTTCTCCTGATTTACTGTAACTGACCTGACTGTATTCTGACCTTTCAAAATGTTTAATTCATCATGTCATTAACCAATATGAGATAAGATGAGATTTGTTGAAATACCTTTGCTGTTTTGAGAAAGTAGGACTCATGTAAATGTCCCACATCAAAATATTCTTTCTGCCTGATAGATACTCACCTGTACAATGCTGACAGAGAGAAAATGTGAAAATACAAAGACTACTGTGATTGGAGAAGAAAAACAGCTGCAACAGGACTGAGGATCAAGTTTCTTGATGAAATGTTAATGTTAATTAAAAACCTGTTTGTACTGCTGACAGTGTCGGGACGTGAGAGTTGTACCGTAGATATGCGGCCCGTGAGCGTGCCGATGATCTGAGGCACGCAGCGTCCCGGAGCGTGCAGCATGCAGTGGGTGCTGGCCTGAAACAGGAGCACGCTGGTCAGGTGGAGAACGAGAGCCGGGTCCTCCGCCTCCTTCAGCTGCTCAGTCAGTGTCTGACGGTGCAGGAACAGGGCCTGTCTGCAAACACGCATACATCACATCAGTACTTCAGAACAAACGGTCAACAAAGCTAAACAACATGTCGACTACCTCTCCTTTTTCTTGTCTCCCTTCTTCAGCATGAATCCACACACTTCAGCACAGGTCTCTAGGTTGGTCAGGAAGTCTTCGATGGCCTGGAATGAACACAAAGCGGATGCTGTGTTTACATTTGAAACTTTGGAGAAAAGCCACCAGCTGATGATGTAACCGACAGGAAACATACTTTGGCGTTCAGGCAGCTGTGCAGCTTCATGAACGGCCCTTTGGTCTCGTCTGGCAGTTTGCCCACAATCTTCACTCTGACCTGAGGCAGCACATCAGACACATTCAACACAGATTTGGGAATTTTGAGAGAAGTTATAAAACAGAAGAAACACAACGAGCTGTCTGACCTCGCTGGTGATGGAGCTGGGGTTCTCCACAGACATCATCAGGTCAGCAGCCAGGAAGTTAACCAGGATGTTGGTGACGTCCGTGCACACGGTCTTCAGGACGTGCTTAGCGATGTGGACCTGGGTTTCATCTGCATCACGACAGTACATCTGCTACATTAATACACTCAAACACTGTCTACAAGCTGTGACATACATGCCACATCTGAATTCTGAACACTATGCAAATGATATCTGTGTAGTGGCAAGAATCTGGTGTATCAAGACACAGTGTTACGATTTTATATACTGTGATTTCTCCTGTGTAAAATCAGAGCAAAATAAAGTGAACGTCTTTTATACAGCACTGCTGCACACTCTGACAGTCGGAAGTGTGATTATGTACTTTCATGCTGTTTTGCAAAATACTGAACAATGTGTAATAAATGTCTGACGCTCTGATCCACTGCAGTTATTCTCAGCATTTTACCTTGTGAGCACACAGTGAACGTTCATGTAACATTTCTGCCGTTTGGATAGAAAAAGATCTGATAAAGACCAGAGACGTGTCACGTTCATGAGACCAGGTCTAAATCTCTGAGGGTCACAGGTGAAGAAAAGGATTGACGTTATGGACAGTAAAGATAATATGATGAGTATTTCATCATTACATGTATGATGTTTATGTTGCACTTTGAGTCCTCGTTATCTTGTATTTTTGGGGGGAGACTTGTGAAACTAATAAGCGAATCACGTGGAGCAGGATTTACCAGAGAAGAACTTGGAGCCTTTATCGAACAGTCGGATGTTGTTGTACAGGTTGGTGATCTCCTCCTGAAGATCCTTAATGCTCTTCTTCTTGTTGGCCCCTGATGGAGAGCTGGTGGAGGACATGAACACAGTCCGTACCACCTCCTGATAGGCTTTAGTCAGAGGCCTGCACAGACACGCACAGTCAGAGAATGAAGGTTCTCTGTAGAGAAACTTCCCACAGACTCCTGTGTGTTACCTGACTAAATGCTCTGCCAGCTCACTGAGGATTTCTTCAGGGCAGTCGCTCACTCGCTCCTCTAAAACTGCTACGATCTCCTCCTGGGTCATAAAGGGGGCTTCGGTGTGTTTGCTGCGATCTTGGCAAAGGTAAAACACAAGTTAATTAGTCTCACAGGGAAACTACAGTTACCTTTGTCTTCCATAATAAAAAAGCTTAACAACCCAGGGGAGGGATTTCTAGCCAAGCAGCCATTTGGTTCTTGTTACAGTGAAACACCTCACTGAACAGGCTTAATGTGCATACAGAGACATTTTTCCCTGTGAACATAAAATTGCTTTGTGGCCCTCGGTGTACTTTGCTGTGAGGGGCCGGTTTCCTCGTCGCTGTCCTCATCCTTCCTGCCTTTTTTCTTGGTTTTACGAATCCGGATCTCTCTGGCGTTGCCTCCTCCACTTCCTTTCACGCTGCTGGTGCCCTCTGAAAGACAGACAGTCAACAGCTGACACAAAGTCAGAGAAAAATGACATGCGTGCGATTCTGTGGGGAGGGGACGGGGAGGGGCATGCTGTTACAGACCTGTAGCCTTTTTCCTGCGTTCAGCTTCTCTCTTCTCCTTTTTAGAAAGGCCTGAGCTCTCTGTCAGAATGGACGCCTGCTTCACATCATCTTCTGTTATTAGAAACACTGGATTGTTCTTGACTTCCTAGAAAGCACATCACAGAGAATGTGTAAACATAAAAAAGTTTGTTTGCCGCACTGCTAATTATCTGAGGTGTGTGATAAGACCTTCTGAGCTTTGTGCTGCATGGCCTCATCGAACAGAGAGACACAATTGCTGATGAACTTCTCACTGATGACAAATGTGCCTCCCAGCACTCTGGCAGACGACTGGATGTTAGTGTTCCTCATAGCCTGGTTGATCAACATCCCAACATCCTCTACTGACAGGCAGCTGGGCAGAATTGGCTAAAGCAACCATGGTGACAACAAGAAATGAATACATTTAAACGAGCATTGCTATTAATTGATTAAATTAGTAACAGTTAACTCAACCTGGATGTCGGCCCATGTGGCAGAGTTGACAGCTTCCTCCACGGAGGCCTCCACTTGGTCCACCAGCACCTGGCCCACACAGGTTGCTCTGAGGAACAGCAGCTTGCTGGACTTGAAGCGTTTCTTAATGTAACTGGAGGGGTCAGGGATCCCCAGTCTGACCAATGCATCAAACTCTGCAGGAGAAAGAGGTCAGCAGGTACCTAAAGCGCTGCAGAGCTGAACCACTGCATCATGCTTATACAGTAAATGTATTTACATTACACAGATGCTGCCTCTGCTGGGATTTTTGAATCTAAACTCTCCCAGAGGAGTGAATGAAAACTAAAAAACAAGAAGAACAAAACTCAAAAGAAACACACTGATCAGGAGAAAAACTCAATCAATAAGATTTGACAATAAGACAATAAGAGAATCTAGTCAAGAGCAACCTCTGATCATACTACAAACCTGTGTCTATGTGTGCTAGTAGCTGCTGTCCACTCTGCTCTAAAACAGCCCCAAACCTAAAAACCACATTCTGTGATTGACACTGGTGAAGAAGTGAAAAATTCAAGGAACTCTCCTGTCAGTAAAATCAGCTTCTCTATCATTTACACTAAAACAGTGAGGCTACATGTCAGAGAAGTAGAAAAAACAGAAAAGCTGAAAATAATTGTGCGATGTGTGGGTACAGCTATGTGCAGTAGTTAAAGTACTGTCCCTCTGTATTGTTTATATTATGTTTTTTATGTCTGTCAATTGGTTTTATTGTGGTTATTCTTTGTGGAACTGCAGAGTCCAAGACTAGTTCCCCACAGGGGCATTAAAGTTAAATTAAATTTTATTCAGCTGAAAATGTAATCATATTCTCATGAAGGAACATCCACGCTCACTGTTAACAACTCATCCTATTTTCCCCTTGGCTTCTGTTAAAGAGTGTGAGGAGGGTCCTGGTGTACCGTCCACTCACGCTCAGTGCTGGAACTGCTGCTAAATACGTGAGGCAGTGATTACTTAAGCATTCACTTCTTTCATGTTTTACATTTTTAATTCATTTAGTTCATTTTTTAGTGATCTTCTACCACTGTGACATGAAAGAGTCTTTTTTCTGTTCATCAGAGGAAAAAAGGTCTAATTCAACCATCAACCATGACTCAAGAAATAAAATATAGTATTTTAATATAGACACTATAATGTCTATTTTGTTTAAATTCCTAATACTTTTAGCAGTATTGTGATTTTTGTAATTACTGTTCTGTACTGTTCATCTTGAGTAGTGTGTGTTGAAAATTGGAGGGAACAAAGACGGCTTACTAAAGAGAAGTAAGGGAGATGGCATACTGCATTAAGAGCCTGAAAGAAATTACCTAAATATCCGTTCTGCTGGAGGAAGGAATCCACCCAGGTGTTCTGTGTTCTGGCATAAATGTCTGGGATATACACAGCTTTGTCCTGTCGTCCTCCGACCACGCTTCCTTTCAGTCGCCCATTATTCACCAGTTCCTCCAAGACAGCTGGCAACAAGAAAACCCATCTGATTTAAACTAGTACCGTGAGAAATGAAAAATAAATAATGGAACATCAAGGCCGTCTCTGCTTACAATAGAGAAGATGTTCCTGGAATCCAAAGGCTCCAATCATGCTGCTGACAGGTGTTGGTCTACATAATGAGGAAGAACAGGACCACATTAAGAATGACATACAAAACTAGACAATTAACACAGTGGTTCTCATGCAACAGAGAAGTCATATTTCTCTCCTCAACTACAGCCTGATGGTGGAAAAAGTACCTATGCCACTAGTCAGGTTTAGATAGTCATTAGTCCACAGTTATAGACAGTCGTCAAATTGCCTGTTGGTGCTGTGGCTATTCTCCATAGAAGTGAATGAAGGAATGGTTATTTTATGTAAATTTTGTTACTTTGGTATCTCATCAAACAAATTTAAATATTACACGAAAATGACCTGAGTAAATACAAAATGCAGTTTTTAAGCTACATTATAAGATGATGCTAAGGTGTAGGTTTGTATAGATTCATGGCAAAAGCATAAATCTAGCTTAAGCTTTATGATTCTCAAGTCAAACATGACTTTTTACCCTGTGCAAGGTAGGCGTAACAAGCCTGGAAAGCTTCTTCGTTTTGTTCATATATTTATAATTTCGTAAATTCTAAGTACGAGAAAACTGGTGGATTCGGGAAATAAATAACTCATACAAGCAACAAAATTGAAACTGGGATGTGTATAGACAACAAACGCAGGAATGGTTTTCCGATGAGGCCCAACATCTGAACTATCTTTTTAAGTATAGTATTTACCTCGTGATGGCGCTGAAGAGCCCCCGTATTTTGGCTTTGTGTCGAGCAACAAAGGCCGGAGTAAATATGACCCCCCTGTTGTACTGGTCCATTTCTCCCTGAATCAGCTTCCCAAGACGCTTAGACAATTCCTGACATAAATTAGATAACAAAGACTTGTCATATTTTTTTTTTAACATCGAAAACAACAAGTCGCAACATATAAAAAGAGCAAAAGTCATCAAAGACTGCATAGAGGAATCAGTCATCTACATAAAAACAAATATGACACTGATGTACCATAAGGTTTCTCCTCTGATAAACACAGGCACATACAAACTGGCTGCACTCACCTCGGTTAAGAAATCTCCAGGCAGGTCGTGGCTTTTACACAGCTCAGCAATGCTGATCAGACCAGCCTCCTGTAGTTTGTCATTCAACTCTTCAGCTAAATGGTCCAGGTACGTACTGCAGACAACATCAGAACATCTAAAGTCACACTTCAGTTTACATTTAACTTTTCAGTTTTCCAATCCCTCCCCCACCCCCCTTACATTCCCTTTTTATGTTGGTGCATGTCTGCAGAACATTATTGTGTAAAGTCAATACAACATACAATGTCAGAAACATGGTTTTCATCATTTTGTATTGATTTTACATTTGTTAAGGTCATTTAGAACTTTAAACTGTATATAAACTCTATGTGCTGATCCATAATACAGGATATAATAGAGGATTGAATGACATCTATGTTGTGAATTGGCACTATATAAATAAAGTTGAATTGAATTGACTGTATAGGGGTATACTCATGAGAGGGATATATGGAAGTTATTTAATTACTTATATTCAATTTTAGGTGTTTAGCTTTTTAAAAACTGTGTTGTTTATACCAGCACAGCCTCAGACGTTAGGCTCTTGTTTAGTCTAGTGCACTCTGGCTACACTAGTGTGGTAAATGTCATTTAATACTCACTCATCAATGAGTTGACCGAGTACAAGCTGAGCCCCTTTGTCAGACTTTGCAATTTCACTTGCCCTGCTCTCAACATGAACCCAGTCCACATTGATGATCTGTGAGGAAGAATATGGTGGCAGCATTTACAGGATCTTTTGAAAACTGACTACCAATAAAAATTCATTCTTGCTGTGGGCACAAACTCAAAACGTTTCAGAAATATTTCAACTCGTTTCTACGCACCTGCTGGAGATCCACAATGTTGATTCGCCCTATGAAATAAAATGATATCACTGTTATTCTGAGTAAATTTGGGCGTACTCCTGCTGAATGTTTTTTGTATTGATATATGTTATGTTATTAAGTTTAGTCTGCTCAACAGATCCCAGTAACGTTACACTTCCTGGACTGTAATAAACTGACCTCCATGGACGTAAAGCTCATCGCGGATCTCCCTGCTGATCTGAGCTGGGGTGATGTACTCCTTTCCATCAAGCGTGTGCACCACATCCAGCTTCTTATCTTGAACCAGTTTTGCAATAATTTCAATGCAATTTCTTTCCGACAGCCTGTGGAAATTTAACTCGTCATTAGAACGAGATAACCTGCCAGTTATATGAGTATATTGTTTTTGTCTTTTGTTAACTTACAGGAGACAAATCAATACGAAGAGAGTAAGCAGTACTTTTAAATCAGAGTTAAAACATTTAAATGTAATGCTAACATTAGCTTTGCTGCTAACAGCTGCTTGTAACGTTAGGTGTCTTACCTTTGCACTGTGTCAGCAAACTGTGCTCTCTGAAAGTCAGCGGCAAGCCGACGAATTTCTTCCCAGTCAGCCGCCATTATTAAACGTCTGTGCGTTTGCAAAACAGTCAACTGTCAGTGCTTTTTTAAACTATCTGACACAAGGAAGAAGTATGAGCTAGCTGGCTAACAAGACAGCAGCGCACTGCCTATCCACACGTCAACATTCAGTGACGTCAAACGGAAAGCCACAAGGATAAAAGATCTTCCCTCCCTCACCGTTTCGCGCAAGAAGATAGTTGGTTAAATATTAAGTTGTCTTGAGTTCTCTGACATTAAAAACCAGGTTAAAAAAATTTCTATCTGAAAAGAATGCTAAGGTGACAATATCAACACTGAAAGAGGAGTTTGTTCATGTAACTTTGTAAGTTGAGAAGTCCCTGTAAATGTATTCTAAAACTTTAGCAGTGGACACAAATTAGGTCATTAGGTGACGTGTCCCTTGTATTGTGTTAGAAATCTGTTTACACCTGTGGTGTTAGCGGGTCCATTTGGACCCATGATTTAAAAATGCTTGAAAATGCTTAAAATCACCAGTTTTCTTCAAATGTTGTTTTTCAGCTAATTGCTGGCTTAGCATGTATTCATATTAATGGAACCAGTGTGTAAATTGTTTTTTAGTTGGCTCCACAGACACAGTATTTTAGAATATACCACTCGTTTTTGATTGCAAAAACTGTTTAAATTCACTAAATATATTTATTTTTCTTATAGAATGAGAATTAATAAACTATAAATGTGTTATAAACTAATATTAGAGTACACCTACCAAAAAAACAATAATATTTTTTTTATTATTTAAAATTATTAACAATAGTGACATCTTTGGTGTTTCGGGTCAAAACGGACCCGCATAGATAAATGGTAGGATAAAGACAACAAGTCAATTTTTTTTTCTTTTTGATCATCTGTGGCATCTGGGTCCTCCTCATCGGATGTTTGGTCTTGTTCAGGGTCATATTGAACGTCATCCTCAGACACATCCTCCTCAGCTTCACTTTGCCCTCTATCCTCAGGATCACCATCATTACCAAAGATGTGATCCAGTGCCTCATGAACAGTAAACCTTTTGCTCATGTTGACTGATGCTCCTACAGAATTCAGCTGATAGTATCCCACCCAAACCCTCTTTATATGTGCCAGTGTTTATAAACAATGTCTCAATATGCAGCGAGAAAGTTTGAGTTCACGTGGGGGGTGGTGTGTGTGCACCTGTATTCATGGGTTTTTGTGGGTCTCTGTCTGTGCCTGTGCATGTGAAAGAGGTGTGTGTGTGTGCGTGTGTGTGTTGGTGATGTGGGCCATAACTGTGCACATTGGGCCATAATTGATCCTCAAAGGAACCCATAGCTTTTAAGTGATGCATACAACAGCCAGTTTTCTCTGCCGGGTCATTTTGGACCCGTAACACCACAGATGTAACTTTCTTTTTTTGAGACCTTTAGAATTTACTAAAATTGTGACAATTGATTTTGCTGCATTGAAATAGGTGTGTCTGAGGATTAGATGAAGCCTCATTCCAGGACAAAAAAGGAAAGTGTACTTTTTACACAGTTAAACTTGAAAACGGGTCAATTTTGACCCTAACACAACAGAAGGGTTAATTAATCACACAGGTCACCAAGATCATTAAAATATACATACAACCAGGCATGTGCAGGAGGAGGGCTCTGGAGGCTCAAGCCCCTCAAATCCCCAAAGTACCCTGTTTACAACACCCACCAGAGACCAAATGATCAGAGGCAATTTTTACTTTTTTTATTTAGGCAATTACAGCTATAATGTAGTGCAGAAAAAGTAAAAGTAGCATAAAAAGGAATTGCTAATGTACACTACAGTAAAATTCAAGTACCTCAAAACTGCACTTAAGAATAGTGAATTAAAAAGTCAATATGGGCATAATATGAGCACATCTGTCAGGTGGTTTTGAACACCTGACTGCAGACTGTAACATATGGGGAATGTGTTTATTTTAAGCAAACTGGCCCTTTAACCTACTAGAAAAAAATTATTTAAATATTATTCTGAGTTCACATTTTCAGTGAGATCCATGGAGCAAACATGAGTTGCAGTGCAAATCTGAGAACTCTAGGGAGCAGTAGACTACAAGCCATGAAAACTCCATCCAGGTTAACAGATGGTGCTCTATTTTATGAAACACTTCATCATACCACCAAAGACCTGATAGGAGTAAAATACTGTAATTATATGTCATATGCATATTCACTGCAGGCTTCTATGTAATTGATTGGGATTTAATTTTTAAAAAAGCACAGTCTCAATGAGGAAACTGTCCCTGTGTGTCTGGCAAAAGTGAGGTATGTCTCACAGCCATGTACAGTCTAATAACCCGCTGTGATGAGGAACGTCTTCAAATAGCCTCTCCGTAAGCAGCTTCCCTATCAGCATATAGTGCAGCTATAGCCTGCTCTGCCACTACCATGAAACACACACTCCCAGTGAGAGTAAAGAAGAAACTAATCAGTAGCCTCAAGCTTCCATTTAGAATCAGGATAAAAGTTGTAAGTAGATTTGTTCAAACTTTAGGATACATTATATGATTTTTCCTCCATATAATCTCTGCCTTCAAGCTCTGATTTAAATGACCAGTCAAGGTAAAGGAAAATGATGAGATTACAGTACAGTATGGTATGAAGTGTGTGTGGGTAGGATACATATTTCTGGAAACAGAGAGATGAGTGTCTGTCTGAAAATTAGATTCTTTGGAAAACACAAAAAAGAAAGGTTTGCATTAAAAAGCCCCTATTGAAGGGCAAGTATGAGTGTGTTGGAGCCAGTGTGTGGAACTAATAATGAAGCATCTTCGTGATGAATGAATCGATTTATTATCATCATAATGTGGTGTGTTGTTTATTCTAGTCTAACATTATGTTTGTCACTGTATTACGTTTTTTAGAAACATCGTACCATGGGCCAGATTCTACTCTGGAACGACTGTCTGGGAACTTTTAAGTAAATATTGTGTTAGTAACAATAATAAACAATTTAGAGCAAATTGCAGTTATTGTACATCTTTAGTTACGATACCTTTAGATAGTCAAGCTAAACACTTGTTTCTCATTGGAAAGGCTTCATAGCAGGACAGATATTTAAATACTTTGTATTTGAGAATTTCCACGCTATGCAGGTCATTGGTAACAAGAGTCATGTTCATTCAATCAAATTTATATTGCCAGGTGTAATTACTAGTCACTAGGATGTTATATGTAATTGAACAACTTATATACCTATGTTACAATGTTAAATCTTGACATAGTTATAATAACCAAATGATTTAATGTAGCGTAATATTTAACTATTTTTTTTACATTCTCTTCATGAACTGTTCTGACTTCAGTTTAATTTTATGTGAAAATAAATGCTAGGTTTGCTCCTCAGTGTGAACTCAGTAACTCATAATGACAAAGTGAAAACATGTCATTAGAAATGATTGCAAATTTATTGAATAATAAAAACTGCAATGTCTCATTCTCACATGTCTTCATACCTTTTTCTGTGGCTCCAAATTGTGATCAGGTGCATACTGTTTGCTCCAATTTTTCTTTCAGATGTGTCTTGATTGGAGTCCTCGTGTGGTTGAGGAATTGATTGGACATAGTCTAGAAATGCACCTGTGTATGTGAGGTCCTGCAGACAGAAAGAAGTGCAGAGCATGATACCACACCACATGCTTAGTCGGGCCTTTACATGTAACACGAGGACAACATGTTACAGTGACAATAACATTGAATTTAATCAAAATCAGTGACATTTAACATTACTTTAGAGGCAAAAATGTGACTCCTGTGCATTCAAACTTCAACCCAATATCTCAAGTAAACGTTCGTGTACATGCATAAAACATAAATAAAAATAATTCACTACAACTACAAGTAAAGCTTCAAATTCTTTACTCAAGCTGAAGTACAAAAAATGTGCAGCAAGATTTAGTTAAAGTACAGAAGTACAAGGCGTTACCTAAGAAAACAATATATTTTAAACACACATCTTTCTTTCTCCTGTTCCACATGAACCGTGAACCAGTGTTCATCGCATCTGTTCGCAGAAGTGGAAGCTCTCTTTAACAGACTGGAGTCAGGCTGGATATATGCACACACCCAACAACCAGATGCTCAGTGGATTATGTTGCTGTGTGATGGCTCAGGAATCCCGAATGACGTCATTTGCAAAGGCACGCTCTGTTTCTGAAAAATGCTGCCTACGAGAACAGCCAGAAACCACTGGATATAGCCTGGACACGTCGCAACCCTGTGAACCATTGTGCTCTCTGTGACCCTCTGTTAAATCTAAGTCAAAAGTCATTTTATGACAAGAACAGAGATGTAACTAATTGAGTTTTCAAAAGCTTTGATTATAAGAATTAAATTAAAAGGAGCTTGATAAGTGGTGTTTTTCTAAGAACAGGAAGAATAAAACTTTCCCCTTCTAATTTCTAACTTCAAAGCATAACTTCCCTAATGAAATGTAGGTCATATTTCCACAGTGAATAAGCATTGTGAGGCTGCCTCTTTGAATTGTAATCAAGTTGAGGTCTGGAAGTAAACACGTTTGTCTCGGCAGCGGTGAACACGTCCCTCCTGTGACTTCAAACAGTTGAACTTCAGATACAGTATTGTTACACTGATGACTGTGAGGAAAATGCACTTTGAAGATGTTGCTGAACAAAAAGCCAGATGCTTCTTTAATATTAATCGTTTTGTTTCCTTAAATATAAGTTAAAATTGGCAGATTTCAAATGCACACAAGACAAACTGTGGACAATTCAGTAAATGCAGGAAATAGGATCCATACTGACTTTATTTTGAAAGAATGGCTTACTTATTCCAAGTGAGAAAAGACACTGTGTCCTTGGACTTGTAGAAACTGCTGATGGCTGGGTTATACTTGAAACAAAGTAGTTCATATGAAGGGTCGCCTGTTCCAAATGGCCACATTATAAATGGGGATAATGCTGTGCACATTCTGTCCTTGAAGACATTCATAGTATTCATACCCATGAAAAGTAAGAGAAGTACTTGTGTGCTTCCTGTCTCACCACTGTACACTAAGACGCCAGAGAATTTACTTACAAATTTCAACCCCCCAAACTCCAACATCAGCGCTGATGTTATGTTCTGCTGAATATGTAAAAAGCGATCAAATCTGGTTACGTAGCAGACTTCAGCTTTTTGCAGTTTGCTCATATTGACAGAGAATTATCCAACTCTGCTGTTTCTGTCAGCTCTGCAGAGCCTTTTAGCACTTTTTATCTCTTTTGTTTTGGTTTTGCAGCCTGAAACTTTATTATTTTATTATTAAGATAAGATAAGATAAGATAAGATAACCCTTTATTAGTCCCACAAGTGGGACATTTGCATTGTAACGGCAGAAAGTAGACAGTACAAGATAAAAGCAGCAAAAATTAAAAACCATAGAATAAAGACTTTATCAACAGAGCGGTACACTGTATTACATTAACTTTATTATTAGCCTTATTAGCCCTGGCCAGGACAGTATATAGACACACACACACAGTACAGGTGAAGTGCTAAGGGAACAATTAAGTGCAGTGTGATCAAGTGTGATTGCTCATCTCATGGTGGCGATCCCTGCCATAGAGAATGTAGTATTCTCTATTTTTCTCTTGGAGGTTCAGGTGTACATGGAGTTCAACAGAGCTGTGGGTAAGAACCTGAAACAGCAACTTTATGAGGTCTTACTGACATAGCTGGGCAGCTGCTGACACAGCTTTTAAACAGACCAGGGATACATATTGGTGCATATTAAATTTACACTAGCATTGCATTGTCTTTCACAACATGTCACAGACAGTGCTACTGTATTGGTTGTGGAACACAATCAAAATTATGCTTGATCGGTTGAGCTGTGTTATCGACCTAACAGAGGCTGCATGATTGCTCTTATTTCACTACCTTCAAGACTGAATTAAAGACTTTTTTATTGAACACTTCTCCTCTTTCTCTGTATAATTCTGCCTTTTTTTAAGGTGACCTTGAGATTTTCCTCAGGAATATCAGACTGGAATGTCTGATATAGAAAGGCCACAACCATTGTTGGGGTTAGGAAGGGTTGTAGGAGTTATGACTGGTAGATCCAGACATACAGGGCATCCAGACATCCAGATTCAATTTACTGTAACATCTTTGTTGGGGATGCATCAGAATACTTTAGCATTTAAACAACAATAGACATGTGATCAAATGTGCAAGTGGTTTGAGTGATCAGACCATAATCCATCTTGGTGGTTGTTCACACTTAGCCCTGTTCAATTATGACAGTCACCTGTTGCAATGTAAAGGAATAATCTCATTACTCATCGACTACATGTATACACAGATTTCCAGTAACCAGGTGTCTTGAGTCCAGGTAAACGTGATTCCTGATTACCTGACAAACTGGGTTTCTTGAGTGCATGTAAACACAGTCATTGTGTGTGAACAGCTTTGTAACCACCTGGGAAGGGACGGCGTTACTGTAGTGAAAGTGGGTGATAACATTTACAATCAATCAACAGAACCAAAGTTTTAATAACCTGTAGTTTTCCTTTCAGTGTATGTAACACAGATAGTGGGTTGTTGTTTATTTGAGTTCTGAAAGTTCAGCTAACCCAAATCTGACTCAATCTAGCACCCCGTATTGTCAGGCTAAAAATACAGCAGGTAGAGAAGCATATCCAAGAGCTAGCATGAGGCCCGTTACTGACACCAGGCTGCTCCAGGTGGATCCTCTGACTTTCCCTGCCTGGCACAGACACCCCAGCTCTTGTCTCTCTCCGATTCCCTGAGGTGGAAGTGGGTGGTGTTAGCTCTCTGGCAGAGATTATAGCAGTTGGTGGTGGTGGCAACATGTAGGTGGATCTTATTTATGCAGGCCAAACAGTCAGTCTGTTGCAGAGAAAACACAAACTGCATTCAAAGACAAAACACATTTGGAGTTTTCCTTTATAAGTATGTTTTCATGAAAGACTGCACTCATATCCAAGTTAAATTTAGGCTCTTTCATACCCACTTCAAAAGACAGCAGTGTAAAATGTTTGCTACCCCACGGCTAAGAGCCCCAGTTAGGTCAGAGTTATTTTTTTCCAGCTTCAGAGTGTCTGTAGCCCTGGGCTAATTTCACTGATTGCAATATAAAAAGGTGTGTTGGGGACACAGCTTAAACCAACAGAGCTCTCTGAGAAGAGACATTTTCTGTATGTTTAGTTGATTTAACAGTGTTTGGCTGTATGTGGTGGATCAGACTGAGCGGCGGCGGTAGCTGGCAAGGGAAGCAGCAAGTGGGAGAAAGGCAGACAATCTGAGATAGGGGAGTAGGAAGAATGCATTAGTGGTCCAAGTCCTGCTATAGCTGAAGAGGTTATGGATGTAATGACAGTGCAGCACAATGACCAACAATCTGCACACACAGGCAATTTCACTAAACTTCCTTCTGTTTTTGGGATAACACAAAACACAAGTGCTTCTCAAAAGATCATTTCATATAAATATCTAGTCACTGATAGATGTTTTATAAAGAAAGAGCATACAGTAAGAAAACCCTGGTCTATGAAGTTTCACACTGCAGCTGTGTGCTTCTCCAGCGTTGCATAGATACATGGTTTTGGAATTTTGACGTTTTCACATTCTACATCACTGTTTTATAGGAACAAGAACAGAAAGAGAAGACATGGCAGGTAAAATATAAAGGAAGAAAAGACAGGGAAGGAAAAGCAAGAATTGGAAGGGAAGGTGAAAAGGAAATGACAGCAATGAGGGGAAAAAGAAAAAAAAGGAAAGACATGAAAAAGGAAAGGGTAAGAAAATGAAGCAAAGATAATAGAGAAGGGAGGAAGTGGGAAGGAAAGGAAAGGAAAGGACAAAAAAAGAAAAGAAAGAAAAGTTTATGTGATTTGCTGGTTTAGTGCTAGTTCATGAAAGGCTGAGTCTATCATCCTTGTTTGGCAAGGTCTATGTTGTGTGTCCTTAGGCTCCAGATTACTTGGATCTGTCATACTGAGCATGAGACAAATTCCATCAGCAGATGTCAAGGCACTGTTGTGGGTAAGGGACCTTGGATGATGGGTACGTGCCATTCTGCCGCACATACGGCATAACATTTGCTTGAAGAAAGCCCAAATAAGCAAACTGAATGTGTAGGGCTTTACGGGTCCCTGCATGGATTCCCACAATCCTCCATTTTTCAACTTCCCGCCTGAACTCTGCCCTTGTTCCACTTGTTTGTTTTAGATCCTTCAGCCTCTGCTTTTACCTCCATCATCTTTTCCTCTGACCCACGTTGATTTCTGGACTCTGTCATGAAGTGAAAGTGTGAGGTGTGAGTGGACGGCAGTGGAACAGAGAGGCTGGACAGACTGGTTCGATTTTGAAAAAAGAGATTTAAAGAAGTAGGATCTGGTGCAGATTCATTAGGACTGCATGATGCACAAGGCTTACAGAATGTCATTAGTTCACAATTGTCACAGGGCTTGTTCGAGTCTGTTTTCGAGTGCAGCATCTTCTTTGTCTAATTTTTTTTGTACAAACAGCAGTGAGCTTATTACCATCCTCTGACGCCTGACGCCCGCTGGTTCTTGATGATGGGTGAGAACCACAGTGGTAGCGGATTTTCTACCCCAAAGGCCACTAGAAGCAGAATTTAGCCCATTCCACACTTAAAAACAAACAAACAACAAGTGACACAAAGGTGAAATTTATGATTTCTAAAAAGCTGTTTTTATACCGAATTTCTCAGTTTTGCAGTTTTGACATTTAAAACATTTTCCTCAGCTTATCTTTGTGTGATATTAAAATTTGTTTATCTGTGACAGATCAGAAGGGGGATAAGTACTGTTCCTTTATTACCAGCTCCTCTTATAAGATGATGATCAGCACTCAGCAAGAACCAGAGGTGTATACAAGACGGTCATCTTAGCACATCTGCTGCCTCCTGAAAACTGCTTGGAAATAAACACTGAAAGATACAGAACCAATTGAAATGAAACCATTAATATACATATTATGTTTGATATTCTTCCAGTGCCATCGCCTCTTTGATCCTGATACACGCTGCTACAGTGTTACAGATACCTGACAGCAGAGCTTTTTCTAAGTGCTGCTTGTAAGGCTCATTTAATGCTACAAACTGCATCAGGTCTACAGAAACATTGTTCTTCAGTAATGGATACAGAGAAATAAGATGCAACTGTTAGAAAAACAACATTATATATTATATTCTGGCACCTGTTACAGTGACTGCAGCACATACTATACCATGTATGTAACAGATCACTAAGATCAAGCTGCTGCTTTTACTGCCTGTGTTTGGATGATAATTTGTAATTAAAACTGAAAGCTATCTGAATCCACCCCTTCTGGCCTGTTCTCTGTGCTGCTGTAACTATTGATCTTCTCCTCCAGGATCAATAAACCCTTATCTTAGAGAACTGATCAAGCTCTCTCATTATTTGGAGAAACCCAACATTTATATTACTTATATAACACCAGGTTAACAAAGTTTGGTTTTACAAATTAGCCATTCATAGCAAAGCACTAACCTTAGCACCTTAAATAATCGCTCTCTGTAGAAGTTTAATATACTGCAGAATCCCTCAAGATTCAAGACCTTCCTGAAAAGGTTTTCAGCATTAAAATACCACAAGAACAAGATGAATAATTTAGCTATGATATGGTGATACTGATTTCTCAGACTACATCTGATGTGTTGACACAAATGATGTTTGGATTAATTAACCAATGTTATTATGACCAATATAAAGTAGTTATGTCACATGGAAAGCAGAGAGTTAAATAACATGACATAATAATAATACTACAGTAATCTCCTCAGGTAAGACAGGCAGCTGCATTTAAGGCATCAAGGGTTCAAGTTGACTTGTTCAAGGACACAAGGACAGGAACTGGAAATTGAATTACTAATACTGGGGTTCATGGACAACTGCCCTACCAGCTGATACCAGCTTCCTCTGCCTTGTTCTTGTGGAAAGGAGTTAGGAGTGGGTAGTTGGATTACAAGACAAGACAGGACAGGAAAGTCATGCCTCAGCGTGTTTTACCGGGATTTGTTACACAATGTCACGACATAATGTAAAGGCTCTAATAATGCCTGCTGCCATAGGAGTGCTATTTTATAGGATGTTGCAAAAAGACTATATTGTATTTAAATGTTTAGCTTTATGTGAGATTCACTCTACTATTAAAAAGTAATTTTAAAAATTCAATAATTCTTTTAAAAGCCTTTAACTGCAACTGTATTTAATGGTGTATAGATCACTGCATTTACACATTAATTTAGGATCAGAGGTGGAATCTTGTCACCTTTCAGCAAAACATTGTCATTCTTATGTTCCAGCTAGGTTCAAGTTGGGCTCTGCAAGTGGGTGTATTACAAAGTGTCAGCGGTGATGGTCATCCTGTGTTAATTCATGCAAACATCTATTTGAACAGTTATTACAGACATGAACTACAGACTCAAACAGAGTCACATTTATAGTGTGTGATGTTATTTGGCTAGATCACAGCCCAACACTGACACTATTCTTCAATATTCGCCGTCATCACAGCACACCACCACACTGCTGTCTGTAAACCAATGATTGTCCACTCTCGTCTGTGGATCTGGCAGCAAGAAATAAATTAGTTTTAGTTTTGAATCATACACTTTCAGTGTAGAAGCAAATAACTACTGGTAAATAACATGTGCCAAAGTAAGTAGACTGTTTATGTTTCATCAACAGGGGGTAAGGGTGAAGGATCCCGTTGTCCTGGGCCCAACCAGGACTGTCAGCGGGCCTGACTGGTAGCATGAGGCAGCACCTGTAGCACAGGTACTCCA
This sequence comes from Ctenopoma multispine, assembly GCA_034779795.1. Taxonomy (NCBI): domain Eukaryota; kingdom Metazoa; phylum Chordata; class Actinopteri; order Anabantiformes; family Anabantidae; genus Ctenopoma; species Ctenopoma multispine. Next base: position 19,057 of record JAUYWH010000016.1, read on the forward strand.
GTTACCCCAAGATTGAACATCCATGCATGCCGGGGCAAGACGGTTTACTGTGTCCCAGTGTCAAGAGCACTGAGGAGATACCAGGAGAGCAGCTGTTACAGCAGGAGAGCGGGACAGGGCCATAGGAGGGAAACAACCCAGTAGCAGGATCAGCTCCTTTGTGCAGGGAGGAACAGGAGGAGCACAGCAAGAGTCCTACAAAATGACATTCACCAGACTACTTATGTGCATGTTTCTAACTAAACTGTCAAAAACACTCCAAGGAGGTGGAGTGAGGGTGTGACATCCTCTAGTCCGACCTGTACTCACAGCCCAGTCCCACTGAATTGGCAGGTCTACTGGTGTGCCGTTCTCTTCATATATGAGAGCAGGTTCACATGTGGCAGGTGTGAAAGAGTCTGGAGACACTGTGGTAAATGTTATGCTCCCTGTTAAATCACTGAACATGACAGGTTTAGTGGTGGGTCAGTGATGGTCTGAGGAGGCATATCTTCAGACCTCCATGTCATAGTCAAAGGGAAAAACTCCTCAGAGTGAGTGTTGGAGTTCTTCCTGGTGGAGTGTGTAGGCAGTTCCCAGCCAAAGGTCTGGGAGGAGATCCTGCAAGACACCATCAGCTGGCTCATCAGGAATATGCGACTGCATAGAGACACGCAGGGACCATAATTCACACACAGATTTTAATCAGCCTGTGATTTCAAATGTTCTCTTTGATTTTCAGTGTGCTGCTGAATACAGCCCTGTGTGGGCTGATAACTTTGGTTTCCATTGACTGCTGTGTAGTCATTTTGTTCTTAACAAATTCTACAGTATAAATTAGTGACAATGTTCACCTTGAATAACTTGTTCATCAGCATGTTGATTTAAGTATTTTCTGGCTGGTAGAGCAGTCATCTATGAAGTGTCGGTGGTATCACTCCTCCTGGCTGCACGTTGAGGTGTTTTTGCACAAGACACTAAACCCTGTAGTAGCTGTCTGGCAGCTGTGCAAAACAATTTCCCCAAGGGAATTAATATTCATGAAATTAGCATGAAAACGTACCAGACTTCGCAGGTAACTCTTCAATCATGAAAAAAGAAGATGTTAATTTTGACATTCACCCCACGTTTTGGGTTATTTGATGGATACATTGATGTATAGTAATAAACACAGTAGGTCGTGTTTAATGGATTATCACAACAGTTTAGGAAATTGTTAAGACGAATGGAGTTTAACCAATAGTATTACACACATCTGTGAATGTGAATGTTGTGAATGCCTAACTGAAAAATTAAGCCTTTACCTCTTAAAAAGCTTTTAATACATTGCTGTAAATAATTTTCTGCAAATGAGAACTTCACCTGTCAGCCATTTTATTAAAAGGTCTGACCTGGTTTACTGACAGGCTTTCTAGTGTTTATGTAGCTCTTTGGTAATAGCATGTCAAATTTTATCTTACATTACAAATGCACAGTTTTTCACCCAACCAGAGGTCTAATTAATTTGTTCATCATCTCAAGGGTGTGCTGTCACTCTGTCTTTGACAAACATGCAGCATGAACTCACACTGAGGTTGTGTTTCTCACATAGGAGGAACTCTCAGATGCTAGTTATCCTTTCATAGACTGACAGCAGAGGAGAAAATATGTTCTAGGGTTTCACCCCTCACATATTCCCAAGTCTCTAGAGGACAGCTGGTCTGATAGTTGGCTATAGGCTCTGTGACACACACTTTTTATAGGTGCACAATTAACTGCCGGACGGAGGATGATTTTGAGTCCCTAGATTATTTATATTTTACTTCACTTTATTTAATCTTTATTGAACTCAGTAGACCTCAAGAGATTTCCTTTTTTAAATGCTGCCTTGAAAGCATCATCAGATTTAAGAGTCTGAGATCACTGCAACCTAATCATGACCAGAGTGATGCACCTGGCTTGAAAATACACCTGACTTTTGGTTTTAGAGCCTCAAGGTTTTAGGGTTTCACTGCTTTTTGTGTTGCATCTTGTCAGAATCGATATGCATCCTTACCCACAGCTACAGGAATCCAGTTTTTCTGGCAATTTACTGAGAACAAGACCTTTCAGATGTTCCACTGGCATCCCCAGTGACGGCACTATTGCCTCTGTCCCAGCATGTCATTGCTGTTTCTTAGCTACCTGCTGAGGGATTCTCTTGACTGACCATGTGGATAGCTACAAAGACTCCACACTGTCCACACTACTTCCCTGACAGACATCTGGACTTTTTCGCCTGTTAAGGTGGCAGTGCATGGCCTTAGCTTAAACCATGTCAAGTTTTTTTCAAGTGTAAGTCATATAGTTTCCTGGCTTGAGAGCATAGTTGTTTTACTGAACAGGCCTACTGAGCCTCTGTAAAAATATCTTGTTTTAAAGTCAAATGGCTGCGGTTTCATAGATGCAAAATGACCACAAAAATATATGAAATGACAAGCAAAGAGATGTTATATCCTGCAAAGAAAAAAGACAAAAAGGCACAAAATGACAACAAAGAAGACAACTACAGATACAGATACTCACAAAGAAATATGCAGCAATTACAAAGAGATATAAAAAGAAACTAAATGACCTAAAAAAGCCACAGACATTTAATGACAAACAACACAGAATGACAACAGCAAGAACAGATTTAGAACAAAAAGTCGTACATACAAACATATAACAAACCATAAATAATTAGAAAGACACACAACAACCCCAGTATTTTGAATGAGCCCTAATGGCAGCTTCATCCTTTGACGCCCCACCCTGTCTTCTAAACATCATGTTTCTATACTACTGCAACTGCCATTTCATTATGTAGGAAACGTAATTACAACCACATATTGTTTTCCTGTAACATCATGAGGATCTGTTGACAGTTAATATAAATGGTAAGTCTCACAATTTAGGCATAAACCCTAAGTTTGATCATCGTCAGTGCTTTTTGTTCAACCATGGGACTGGGGCTGTGGTAATTCAGAGTGAACAGGAAGAAGCTGAGAATCGAACCACTGTTAGACCCTGCTGTTAAATGAAAATTGTGGTTTGGGTGAAAATAAGTACTAAAAGAAAGTACAGTATTAATACAAACAACGTACGGACTGGTATTTTACAAGAAGATAGTCTCCTACAAAGATATGAGGGATGAACACAAGCAGACACAACATGACCACAAAGACATACAAAACAACTACAAACGATTACTCACTTGTCAGTCTGGATGTCTAGCTCACTGGGTGTGGGCCATTTCACATGTCAGCGCCTGGGGCCCCATTGTCTCATAATCCATCCATGTTTGAGAGTGCTCTTTTTGCTGGGTGGTGAAAGACTCTCATCTCAATGCCAGTAAAAAGAGACAATAAAAATAAGCCACTGCCAAAACTGCATGATTACTTCATGAACCATTTACATTCAGGAAAAGAAAACACTAAGAGGGAATTAATAGAAAACTAGCATAGTCTGCAAAAGGTCACATTTTCTCCACATAATTGGAGCCGTGAATCAATACCTGTAATTACTCTGACTATGCTGCTTTTGACTCTTAGCCCTGCAGTTAGAAGGAAGTATTTTTGAATCCTTTCAGACTTAGTTTTTTACCATGTGGGATTGGTAATGAAATACAGACAGGAATGTGGAGCACTTCAGAACCCCCAATAAATGCGGGTCAAATTCCTAATTTCAGTATTATTTTGAAAAGGCTGTAATATTATTTTTCCTGTGAAGTTGTGACAAGTGAACTTATATTCACTTATGTAAATGTGAATATAAGGTCACAAAGTTCAGAATGAGCGGGCTATGCTTAGAAGACCCTTCCCCTCAAGGTCTAGAGAAAACAACACACACACATCAGCGTCTCTCCATGCTAACTTACAGTGTGTTTGACATGTGAGGCTGCAGGCTAACTAGCAGAAATAGAAGGGTCAGTTCTCAGAAGCACTTTGTTTCTCTGCAACCGTTGTATCAATACATAAAAATGTGGCAATACTTTCAGGCTTCATGTTTATGCATGAATGGGCCTTTTGCTAAGATCTTTCCTGCATGGCGAGAAAAGCTTGTGGTTCAAGGGTCTGTAAATAGACTCTTTGTCGTCTTGTGTGGGAGTCCTTGTGGAAGTCAGTGAACCCAAAAAGAACGTTGAGCTAAATGAAATGTCTTGCCAGTACACCTGATTCACATTAAATCCATTATCTTTGGTCATCTGCTCAGACTGTATCTATTTTTCATAGCTGTTACATGAGGGGATTGGCAATGTCTCTGACATTTATAGTGAAGTACAGGGGCTTATTCAGAATCACTGTCTTCAGTGTTAGGATTATGTGAGGTGGACGATTATGGAAATCAATTGGATAATATCTGAGGGATTATACATTACTCTGAGACAAGAAGAGCTGCTATTTTGTTCACAGTGGAAAGTTTGTAAAGCACTCCTCTGGCACTTACAGAACATATATGAATATACTCATATCGTGTAAGGTCTTAAACATTGTTTTGGTTTTTCTGCATGCATTGAATGCATGTACTCCAGCCCCAAGGGGAACAGCAGACATGCAAAGCTAGCAACAAGCTGGTGAAGTCAAACGGGGAGCATTTAGCAGCTAAGGAGCCAGATATTTTTTCTCATTTTATGCCCCGGCCTAAGGGAAAATCATGGCATAACATGAAAAATGAGAGCCCCTTCTTCTCAGTTCCCCAAGAACCATCAACAGAAGAAATTTCAACTCTCACAGTGTTTATTACTGACAACCTTTGCAGCATTTTCTTACCTTCGGGGTGGGCTATACCACAGCTCACAGCAACATGACAAACAAAATGGAACTAAATCAATTGCACCTCTAATTACCTACTCACAACAAAAAGCCTTACTAACACTCCTAACTCAAAACAGGAGAAAAAATAGATGACATAAAAATGCCCTATGGATCTGAGGGCTGATATATCATGCATGATGAGTATTTACAGTGACTAACACATCTGGACAACAGCTAGCTGGCTGGCTGACAGCCAATCAGAGAGTCTCATCTGCTGCCCATTAGACACTGAGCCACATCAATTTCACCAGAGAGAGCAAGAGAGACGTCCATGGTCACACTCAGAGGGATTTAGAGTACATAGTCACATCAACAAACATAACATGACTATACAACCTTGATCGTGACATCTGTGAAAACTTATCACGGCCTGTGAGCTACTTTCAAGTGTTATTGTGTTTGTCTATGTCTATGTCTAGTTATTGTATGTGAGATCAACTTCACATTTAGTTCTCTGACATAGCCATTTTGCAATGACAAATTATTAGTAAAACAAATGAGCTCTGAAATATTGTAGCAGGACTAAATTTCATACTGTGATTTTTATTAGAATCAGCTGTATTTGCACTCTTTCTGCTCATGAAGCAGCCCAGCCGTGGTTGTTGAAAAAGATTCCATTAAAGGTGGAGGTCTGGTCTCAACACTATAGTGTCCCAAGGGAGGAATTAAATTCAATTATATTCTGCCAAATCACAACAAAAGTCATCTCGAGGCACTTTACAGTGTCTACAGCAAGACCTTAGACCATATAACCATACCTATAAAGAATTATGTAGCAAAGCCAACAATCCCAGTTGAGCAACTACTACACGACAGTGGAGAGGAAAAACTCCTTTTAATGGAATAAACCTCCAGCAAAACCAGGTTCACAGTGGGTGTCCATCTGCCTTGATTGGTTGAGGTGAGTCGAATAAGGAAAGAGAAGAGACCAGCAGCCAACAAGGGAACAACAACCAGCAGACAAAACACTGGGTTGGTGGGACCAGTAACTGCCCACGGGAAACAAACAACTCCAACGTTAGGGCTACCTGCACAAATGTACAGAGAAAGGATGAAGCACAACTGAAGAAAAAAAACACAAGTTAATAATATGCAATGGTGTCATATGAGCGGACAGAGGAGAGGAGCTCAGTGTATCAAAGAAGGTCCCCCAGCAGCCTAAGTCTGTAGCAATGAACTAAGAGATAGTACTATGAGGTCTTCAAAATATAACAGAGCTTGATCGTTAAGTGCTTTAAATTTAACTAACTTATTTGTTTCATCTGGTAAAATAAATAAATGTGTTTCCTTATAATATTGCCTAAGGGAGACATGTATAAAGTAGGGCTGGGCACGTTAACATGTTATCATTGCGTTAATTATGTAATGCCGACGTTAATGCAGTTTTATTATTATGATGATGATGAAATTCGGTTGCTTACTGACTCTGAATACACATACAGAAACTTTAATTTTAAATCTCTTCCACACGGTGGCGTTAAAAGAACCACAGGTATTTGTAACGTTGAATTTTCCTATCATGGGAGAATTTGAAGTCTGACGTATCACTTAAATACTATACACACCGTTGATGCTGCAAATTACCCAAACAGAGGACACCAACACAAACACTTAAAGGAATCATGACATTCATGTGTTTCTTTTAATGGCAGCAGTCAAATTAACAACTGTGTTAAAAAAGCGCTTTTCAGGTGGTTGATGTTACAGATTTTACAAAAAGCCTTTAACTGTTTATCCTCACATACCATGGACAATTAGCTCTGTGATTTCTATTATGGGGGGTATATTAGGATCACACACACACAAACACACACACACATATATGTTTAAATCACCCTGTCTCCACTCGTTCATACAGTATGTGGTAGGCAGAGGAGTTTGACTCCACACTCTGCAGTTGAGGGGGTTGAGGTTGGCTCTCAAAGGGAGTGTGAAAAGTTCATCCCGATTTCTGATTTAAGTAAAAAAAAAAAGTCCAGTGTGAAGAATAAAGAGATATGGTCTCTGCTGGGACCAGTATCTTCTACTTCATTTACATAAAGGTCTGTACATCAAAAGTCATGGATGCCTTCTTTAAAAAATTCAAACGCAGCTTGTTACAAGCTCCATCACTGCTTCTATCAAACGCAGATGGAGTCAGTGAGAGACAGCTTTGTCTCTCTCGCTCTCTCTTTTTTTTCTCTACTGGTCAGCTCGACTGTTCTCCTGCCTGCAGGCCTGACAGACAGTCTTTCTATAGGGCATCTCTCCGTTATCTCCCAGGAGGATATCATGCTGACAAGCAATAGCTGGAGTGAGCATGACAGTGGACGTGTTGAGGAAGATGTTTCCCCATAAAGGAGGAGCTGCTCACTCCACACTGTGGAAGAAAAACTGCAGCTGTGACACTTGTCCCTCTATAAGGACAGTAGCAGAACAATATGGTGTTCCACACTGCACACATCATGGTGCTTCTCTGCAGCAGCTAGCACATCAAAATATTTAGAACATACCCAGAAAATGATAGATGCTGTTTGACTACCACATGGGGAATGAAACATACCCCTGATAGTGCTGCTTACCACTTTGTGGTTTATTTGTAAATCTCTGTAAGAAAAATGTGTGTGTGCCAGGTGCTCCTCAGTGTGGGTGTGGATTCTTTTAGCCCCCACATGTGCTCAGAGTAAAGCACAATAAATCAAATTAAAAAGTAATACTTCTGCTGCTTCTAGGCAAAGTAATCTCTAGCATGTATCATTACCACAGATTGCCCATTTATCATGCATCGTTGCAGGTTGAGCAGTATTGTCAAATTGACAAAAATCAGGGAAGGAGTGAAGTTAAACTGAAGTCATTACTAACAAACACATATTTAGAAAAATAGATGAGGCTTGGATGAATATTATTACAGTCTGAATGGCTATTTGCTCATTAATCACACTGATTAATTAACTTTAAAGGAGAGAGCTGTATTCTTTTATTGGACACTAATTTGTTTTCCTTGTTGCTGGGAACGTTAATGGTGAATTCATCACTAATTGTTTCTCCTTTCATTACTGCGTTTTGCAGAGTTTGATTTCAAATGTCATCATGAAGCCTAATGAATTCTTCACATCACGGTGAAAATGCACTCAAATATAACAATTTGTGTGGTGGTGTCTGGTTAGTAGGTCAGTGATGAATGCCTTCTACAACCACCCTCATTATAAGTATAACTTTATTCAGTGGAAAAAGGAGCTGCTTGCCAAAAAGAAAATTGTACCTGTAAGCATCAGTTTAACCAAAGACACATTTTTTACTTATTTACATTTACTATCATAGTATTGAGCTGCAGAATAGATTTAAGTTGTTCAGTTTCTTCATTTCTTTACTTTTAAAATCTGCCAATTTCAAAAACAATATCCTGGTTACTCTGGAATGACTTTTAAACAAGTTTCCACTGTTCATTTAAGACCATGATTGTTCTCTCAGCTTAACCATGTACACCAATGAGCAACAACATCACTTGGTGGTTTTAAAGTTGTGGTTGACTAAGGTCAGTGTGGGCAATCTGACCAGTCTGTGGCTACACAACCCCATATAAAGCAAACTGTTAACAAGCATTTGCCAACAGCTCTGGAGTGTATGGTTACATCGACGTGATCAAATCACATGACTGGTTCAAGATGGCATAGGGTAGAAACACACAGGTAGCTGGAGTCAACATCCAAAATAGCCCTTGACCCCTTCAGCATAGTCCCTTCAGAATCCCCCAGAGCTGCTCGTGAGTGCTTGCTAATGACACAAAAATGACAAGAAGGAGACAGTAAATATCTGATTTTGCATGTGCAGGAGACAAGAGGTGGGTATCTGCAAAAAAAACTGCTACAGACTTTGCAAGGCAGGTCCCCTTGTCTGCATGAACACAGGGGTAAACACAAACACTTTTCTACCACAAAAGACACCTGGAGAACACCTGGAGGGACTAAAAGGAGAATCTACAATGCTGGGTCAGTATATTATTTGCAGAACTGTATGGTGGCAAATATACAATAATTCTGCCTTGAGCAGTCGGTGTAAAAGGGACTATAGTCAGCCATACTGTATTTTGTTATTTAGTTTGGAAGACTTGTTGGTAATGACAATGCCCTGTCACTGTCAGTTTTGTGTGAAATAAATTGTTAGTCCAAAAGCAAGATATTTGTTGTCAGAATATTCAAAGGAAGAAAGAACAGAGAATTCATAGTGAAAGTGACAAAAATATGCATTAATTCCTGTGTATACCTGTGTGTTTACACTGCAGCTGCTGGACCAAAGAACACTTGGATCTGTGCCTTTGATCAGACAGTCATGTATTTTGTGCCCTGCAAAGCTTCAGTCCTGTTACAAGCAAAGGCAAGCCTTTGAATATGCAGCTTTACTTCAGTGAATGTACCGTATGATGCTTGTCTTCTCAACTTGCATTGCTATTAGCGTGTTTTACTGGCATTGATGTATTTTAAGTAATGCCAGTAAAACACACTAATAATAAATACACAGGTATTTTAGTGTATGTACACATGAAGTCACACAAAGAAGATTGATTAAGAAACAGCTGTTTCTTAAAACATGCTAAACAATTCAGTGTTTTTTATTTATTATAATAGTAAAAAAATGATACTTTAATGCTTTGCACATAACAATGCACAGTCTGTGCATTGTTATGTGCAAAGTTACACAGTACTTGCTACTTATCTTTATAGCTACTATGTTGCATATGGTGTGGACTGAAAAGAAAGAATTTTATTGTACGGAGAAATGTGTTTCTTTACTGTGCACATGATAATAAACCTTTGAATTTTCAATCTTGAATCTTTATTAATCCCCTTGGGTAAATTCTTGCAGCTGTATTTTAGGTACAAAGGGTTCAAGGGTACAGTGTTATCAGATGTTTCTTTTGTTCAATTCAATTTCAATTCAGCTTTATTTATATAGCACCAATTTACAACACACGTAATCTCAGGGCACTTTACAGTGTAAGGTTTAAGACAGCTATGGGGTCCCCCCAGCAGACTAAATCTATAGCAGCTTAACTAAGAGATGGTTCAGAGTCACCTGAGTCATCTCTAACTGAGTTTTATCAAAAAGAAAAGTTTCAAGCCAAGTCTTAAAGGTAGAAAGGGTATCTGCCTCCCAAACCAGTATTGGGAACTGGTTCCACAGGAGAGGAGCTTGATAGCTAAAGACTCTGCCTCCCAGTCTACATTTGAAAACTCTAGGAACCACAAGTAGACCAGCACTCTGAGA
>JAUYWH010000016.1:29193-60190 GCA_034779795.1 Ctenopoma multispine
TCACACGCAGGTGGTCACAGAGCTGCTTTGAAACTACCTTTTCAAGGATTTTAGAGATAAAGGGCAGATTGGATATCTGTCTATAACTGGCTAAAACCCCTGTATACAGAGTAGGTTTCTTTAGGAGAGGTTTTACTACAGCTACTTTAAAAGCCTGTGGTTTTGTTGCATCTGTTTAGTCAGCATCCACCTTGAGTGGAATAACAGACACTGTATTTCCAGCTTGTCGTGACAAGAACCTACACAGCCAGATCAAGCACCCACCTTTCTAACAAGTGCACACTAATGACTGTGAGTTCAAAGACTTTCACCTGAATTGATTTATTCAATTGATTCACTGATTTTTTATGATGTGATGATGATATTTTTGTTGGTGTCAGATTATGTACAACAGAATAATGATGAATACTGGCTGGAGGGGAATTTTTGCCTAGGGTTCCAACAGGCCCTGGACTCGACTCTGCTTCTGATCAATTGTAATCTGTCAATTCTTTGTCACATCTTGTTAGGAGCTATGTTCACCTTAGGCTACACTCCAGTATGCGCACCTCAAGCAAGGGGGAGCAGTTCTGCACGCTTAAATGAGGTAATATAGTATTGATTTCTGTTCCCTTTTCCTCTTTTTCCTCACAGCTGCTTGGCTTCAGGCGTCTCTGAGCATGCAAGTCACTAACACAGGCTTTAATGCAACCATGTATCATAGGTAATGACTTAGTTAATTAACTGCATGACAAACATTATCTGGTCATTTTTCACCCTGTACAAACTTAACGGACATTGACTTTGCCTGCTATTGAAGGTGTTAAGCTTTAAATCAAATACTAAAGGACTATCCCGAAAAACCATCTCAACACATTTGTTGCACATAACACTGTCTCTGGTGCATGGATCCAGACCAGTGTGTTCCACATCAACTTTTAATATCGACACGATCATTTGATGCTTTAATGTGTGTGTGTGTGTGTGTGTGTGAACAAAATGAACAAGGCCTTAATTTATGCCTATAATATCATAGAAAATAATTGACCTTCATGAGTGTGAAATGAGAAGTGCTGGAAGGAGCCATTCATCAAATCCAAGTGAAGGACATTTTCCCCCCTAGTCTCTTTAGTTTGAGGGTGAGGGCTGGTCTGTGGTTTAATTGACCTCTTCCTGTGATGTTTAATAGAGTAAAATAGTCTTTGTGAGAGTTATGGCTAAACATAATGTGTTTAAAGCAAATAAAAGACCACACTATTATTGTAAAACAAGCTCTGTATTTAAATATATAACAAAGTGCAACATCTTAAAGGGAATTGAAAAACTTTAATAGCTATACACAGTATATATTTCATCCATACTACAGCCTCTCTACTTCAAAATTTAGTGTAATTCTAAACAGAGCCAGATAAATCTGTTCCACAAATCAGCACATAGTATTGAGATCATGTGACACAAAGGGACGATGACTATTCAGCATGTGAAAGTGATTTTCAGTCAAGTTTTGGATTAAAGTAATTTTCCAGATGAATAATTAGGATACAAGCGAAGTGTCTGTGATGTTTTCAGCTTTAGTGGTTGTGTGAACAGCAATGGATGAGAGGAAAATACGATGTGTAAAAAAAAAATCTATTAAAAATGAAATTAAATCAAATAACACACACTTTCCAAATATGTAAGAAGCTAATTAACACACTTTTCTCTTAGAAATACTGCTGTTTGACAAAACTAAATCCTAAGCTAAAGTGAGTTGTGGATTTATCTGCTTTTACCAAAAAAACAAACTTTAAATCTATATTTCTAAATAAAGTTTGATTCTGTATATTATTTCTATTTTGTTGAATGGACTTGTGTGTGACTTATGTAGTGGACAAAACATTCCAACATCTGTCTGATTGATTTTCCTGTGTTGCACAACAAAAACCCACAAAAACCTATAAAACATTGGTTTCTGCAAATAAACTCTTTACGAAAGTTTGGGTGTGGATTTTATTTAGAGATAAGTGGGGGTAACGGGTCGAGTCTGATACTGAGCAGACGGATTTGCAATATTGGACCTGTGCAGGAGTTGAAGTGCAAAAAATGGAGAAAATTTTCAATGAAATCTGTTTCTATTCAGAAATAAATGACATTATCTAAAAGTCACTGGATAGCAGTATAGCTTCCTGAACACTGCTCAGCAGGGGGTACATGGCTGCAAAACCATGTCTTATTCACAATGAACAACTGTGGTCTTTGGTGCAACTTGTGAAATCTGTACAGTATGTGTGTTCCATGGAATAATATAGTTGTTGTGAACAGCAATGGATGAGAGGAAAATAAGATGTTGGTAACACCATGGCTGATGCAGTTGATTCATGAAAAATTCAAAACGTACGTTTGAATTACAGAAACTAGTTTAGTTTAACAGTCATCCATTTTCTGGAACAGTGTAAAAATATTGCAATCACATAATAGTTATTTTTCATTAGTTAGTCATTAATTTCTCATTTAGCCTTTTGTTTCATCAGTGAGAACTGTCAGAGATTTGGATAGCTCCACTCATTCTCTGCCTGCATACTGCTAGCATGGGCAGGCCTCTGAGCAGCTACAATTAAAAGCAGATTGACATGTCTATTTCTACATCCAAAGGGGACTGGCTCAGAACCAGTAGCCTTGTTGGCCAACTGCAGCCTGTCTGCATCAGAAACTGGCCTCCTGGGACCCCGAATCATAGCTGCTAACTTAGAAATCAGGGTCAGGAAATGTGAAGAATTCAGAAGGGCTTTCTGAGAGAAGCCGCTGAAGTATAAATTTTGGATATCGCTCAATCCAAGATGTTTTTCAAAGGCCATTCTCCAAGGAACAGCACAGAACTACAGTAGTTAACATGGCTAGCACAAAGTGAAAACATGATGTACCCAGATGAAAATGTGTGAAATAAAATCCTGTCTTACACAACTTTTTTTGTACTGAAGCCAATTGCTTTACACCAGTAATGTTACTTGCGAGAGAAGAAGTCATTGGCTTATTCTGATACTGGCAATGTACACTTTGAATTGCAGTTATTCGTTTGGCAGATGGATCGACTGATACATAACATCTTTAGTTCACGGACAGTCTGTCATCACTTTGAAGAGCAGCTCATCATTGTAAAGGTTTAAACAATGTGCATATATAGTGTAGTGAACAGAAAGATGCAGGACAAGAGCAGCACACAGTGTGTCAGAGTGTTATCAAGACAAAATTCCTCCCTTTGACATAATATTCATAGATGGTTTAATAGCAGTGTAATCTCACATAATCCTGGTTTTCATCTAGGTCTGCCATAAATCCTTCCCTGGATACCTGTATCACATTGCACAAACATTTCTCATAAAATGTGTTGCAAACTTCATGAGTGGTTGGCATAATATGTAGTAACCTTTAAGGTGAAAACCTTTGAAACTGTAGCTGTGGATTTGTGGAAAGGTTACTTTCTTAACTCTCTTTTCACTGGACCCAGTTCCCTTACATTCATATTGTTTTGTTGATTAAATATATTGTCCTGTATTTTTCTCATCTAAGGAATGATGCATTATGGGTATGTGTGCTTGTTTAGTTGCTTGGGTTAAGTTGGGGAAGATTTCATCTGTGTTTGTTTTGGCTTTGTTGCTGCTGCTCATCGGGGAGAATGAAGACAGGTTTGGTTGATTAGGTCCTCGTAGCAGTGACAGGCTGGGTGCTGCTAACCTGAGTCACACTAGGTGGGTAAGGAATGCAGTAGATCACAGTGTAGAAAAACATATAGGCATAGTTTGAGGTGAATAGTAGCTGTCATGGTTTGTCTGATTGTTTCATTCATTTTGATCTAACTTGAACAGGGGGTAGGTCTTAGTTAGGTAAGGCTGTGAAAGTGAAAGCCAGTGTGCGAGAAGACTGAGAGGGGGAGGGAAGTGGCAGCTTGCTGTGAGGCTGCAGTTTTAACCTGTGTTTCTTGTGTTCTTTTTGCTTCAACTGGTGATTGTTTTCCCCGGGAGATGTTTGTCATTGTTTAATTAATATTTTGTTAATAAATTTCACTATTTTTTACACTTACTCCTGTCAACTGAACTGCTTCTTTGAACATCCCTTTTTAAGTTTTCTCAGTGCCAAAAACAACATCATTCCCCCTTTTTATGGTGGGCCAGCGCGACAGACCTATACTTTGAACCATTCTTCCTCACAGAACTGCTTCACATCCCAACCCAAACCCAACAGTCCAGCCTGAGCAAGCTTTAAGTGACAGTGGACAGGAAAAGCTCCCTTCTCAGTAGGACCGGGCTAAGGGTGGGCAGCCATCTGCCTCGACCGGTTAGGGCGAATGGAAAGAGGAGTGAAAAAAGAACAGTATGAAACAAAAAAAGAAGAAGAACAAGCAGCATTTGGTAGATACAGCAACAGAACAGTCACATCACATTTTATGGCCAATTAATGCAGAAAACTGTGTCATTCCAGTGGGTTCACATGCTTTTCACTACTGTAAATAAAACTAAATCACGACAGAAATGATCTGTTTACATGTGGATGCAGACTTTATACTGTTCTCTCCTCCAGGTGTGTGACTGTATGTGGATATTACCAATTCCAGCTACTTTACATTAAATCCTTCTCCAACTCTGATCATTGGTGCATGAGGTTGCAGCAGACCGTGAATTCCAAAAATAAATCACCTGCTGGGTGCAAGTGAAATCAACAGCTTGTCACTATTCAATCAACTGTTCTTTAGAAACATACAAAGGCACTTTCCACTCCAGCGTGTCTGTATCTGTGTCTGCACGATACACTATTGACCTTTATAGCTTCATTACTGTCAATCTATATATTTGGAGACGTGTACATTGTAAACTTATGTGGTTCAACACACACAAAGCACAGATACATACAGTACAGAAAGAACTGCACGTTCAAGTCCATAATCAGCATGCGTCTCTGTTCTCTGCTTCGGAATCATTTTCTTTGCTCTCGCTTCTGCTCCTATATGGATGTCAAGAATCTTTCCTCAATGTGCAGCAATAACTACCATTGCATGCCTTCAAAACTTGTTCTAGGGCTCTTCCTTTCTAAACTGTCGTTATGAAATCCAAAAAGAACCACTTGACAACCTCAGAAAAGGGGCTACAATCTTCTCCATATCCTGTTGGAATGAGGTTCTTACCTTGGAAGCCATGCATCAAATGTGAAGTGATGCTGAAACTAGCATGATCAGCAGGGAAAGAAGCAACAAATAAGCCTCTGTCTCTTTGCAGTGTCACAAGGTGCAGCCTGTGTTTCAGGGTTTCATTTCAGTGTCACAGAGGAGTGTTGGTGCATAATAGAGCAAACTGCTGAATTACATCTGTATATTGTTTTTCTTTTTTATAGTGACTGACACAACATTTCATTAGGAATCACACAACATTTCTAATGTGAACATTAACAGGTTGGATGCTGTCAGTGGCTAACAGCTTCTCTTCCAAATGTGGCACCTTAGGAATGAACAATCTGTAGAGGCTGTGTTTGCAATCTGTAGTCACATCAAGTAAATATGGTAAATTAGGCTGCAGTGGAGCAGGACAGTATGTCAGGAGGTGGCCTGCTGTCTGTACTAAAGCTATTATAAGTCATATTCTAAGCATTTTTATACATTTTATCAAGCTGTAATTAATTTCAAACATGCTGTTAATGCACAAAAAAACTAAACAGACAATGGGCTTACATGCCATTGAACCCCCTGGTGGTGTAGTTAGGCCCTTGGCATAATCATTTTATCCCCTAGGAAAAGTAATTGGGGACTCCTGCCGTAGGGTGACGTCTTAATTGTGTCAGTTTGGAGCTGTTTTCAGTACAGCACTGAATTTAATGCATGCTCCTTGGTAGCTTAAAATTTTCTACATGGGATGTGTCTGAGTCGCAGTCATCTCACATGCATCTCATGTAACAGACATCCTGCTATTTTAATGGCTCACATGGAACTGTGGCACGCAGTGTATTTTTAAACCTCAAGTCTATTTCATGTGTGTAATCACAGTTATCATGTGTTGAGTTCTAAGTGCTGCCAAAACCACATGTCACATAGGTGACCTGTGAGCTTGAACTCATCCTGACACAGGTGGAGCACTGAAGCGGCGGCTGCTCTGCATACACTGTGCCTCCTGTGTGGCTACAGTTTCACACATCACAGATTCTAGATTATAGCAGGGAAGACTAGCCTCACTATAAATGAAAGAATTCTTGCCTGCAGCTGACATTACAACAGCCTGCTTCATCAAACTGTAGCATCTTGCTCTTGTAATAGATGTTGTGTTTTTAGCTTATGTTTTAGTGTTTTTGTTCACAATGGAATTTTTACCATAATGTTTTTTTTTAATATCCTAAATTACTTACACGTCAAAAAATGTTCCTTCTAAGTCACAAAATACACATAAGGATGTGGACCTAGAATGAAAGCTAGAAAGTAACATTTAAAACTATGAGATCTGGGCCCACCGAACTCCAAAAAAAACAAACACCCTGATACAACAACCAAATAACCACACAGTCAGACACTTGCAGAAGCACCTCATTTACCTTATAACCCATGGAGACAGTCTGTGTGGCCATGCAGTGACTGGCACATGTGGCTGTGTAACCACCACACCATGTGTTATCTCTTCAACTAACCTTGACTGGAAGTTGTTACCATGTAACCATGTGTTTTTTCCACCCTGTATCTTCTCTATGTTTAGGGGTTCTGTAGGAGCTCTAATGAGACGTCACCACCACCAGAGTGCTCACCCATGTGCTCAGATTGAGACATCCTTTACAAATATCCATGCCAGTTGCAACTGTGCACATCTGGTGTACAACCATATGGAAACAAAGGGTTTAGAAGTTAACTCAACATGAATGTAGTTGGCTAGCCTGTCATGATGACACTGTTTGCCCTTACATGTCACAATATTCCAGTTTAGTGAGGTCAACTACAAAAATAATATTAGAAATGCTAATAAAGAAAAGTTGCATAAAGTTGCTTTGTGATTTTATATTTCTTGTTAAACTAATGTATAATTACATTATAATTAATTTACTGAATAGACATTGCACAGATGATGAGAACATTGACGGACACTAGCTCATTGCTAGCTCTCTGGGCACCAGAAGGGGTTAATTCATGTAGCTTCCAGACCATGATTAGCTCTTCCTCCATTTTTCAAACTCTGTGTTGACAGAACATTAATTTGCTTGGTCAGTCAACCTGCCTTCCACTAAATGGTCAGTAGTATACTTAATCTGCATGTGACATTGACGTAAAGCTCAGCTGTGTGGCGGTGCAGGTGGGCCAACAGGGAGCCTACTTGCTGCTTTTCCTGCCAGATTGCCAGCTCATGTGTACCTCACCTCCCCACCCGCCTCTCATTGAAAATGAATGATTACCAGGCAGCTGTCGTGTCTCGTCTAAAAAGCCTTTAAAGCTACAATCTGCTTGATTCTGGAGTCTGCTGGGTGTAAATCTGTTTTGTCTCCTTGATGGGTGCTGCTCACACAGCTCATCCCCCGCCAAGCGAGCCGCCACACTGGGAAAAAATAAAATAAAAAACATACCACAAGATAGATACTTCCCCCTCCGACAGGATAAATGGCAGCTCCAGAGTACAACAAGCAAAAACCACAACTTCACTGTGACCATGGCAACCAAGTTAGAGAGAGCACTGCAGGGTTTGCTGTCAAAATGTGGACTGGAAAAGGACAGGCAGGGAGAGAGAACAACACTGAGTGGGGAAAGTGGCAGAATAATGCAGCTGAGGACTTCTTTCATTCCACAGGCAGTGTGTGTGGGAGCTGATGAACACACTCACACACACACACACTGCTGGCGACCTGAATTTCACCCCTCGTCGAAAAATATTCCCACTGCCGAATTATTCCTTCTGTGACAAATCTATATGTGTCTACTGATGTGACACATAGCAGTGGTTTCAAAAGTTGCTAAGCAACTTTCTCCTTATCTGCAAACTCATGTCCCAGTGTCATTTCTATTCACTCCGTTGTCTTATTGTATTTTCCTATCACATCTTAAGCTTTCTTGTTCCTATTTAACAAACAGTCCAGCTCTACCTTCTCAGCGTTGCCACATGCTCAAGGTCAAAAGGGCACAAGGGTAAAAGTTCATCAAATCAAACACAGTCAAAAGTTTATAAAAAAACAGTCTTATCTAAGAAGTCTTTTGATGTCTGGAAATATATTCAGAATGCAAGTATATTCTTGACACACATTTTAGGAGAGTGTCGCCCCGGGACCAGCACTATGAAATTGACATTAATGAGAATTGAGCTAGGGGAGGGAGAAGGTTCCTTTCAGCTTTCCTTGACTTCTTTCTCCAGGATGCAGCTACAGCATTGTGTGTTGGTTTATGAAAGGCACATTTTTAAAGCACATTGTTGAGCTGATGCAATTGCTTATGTAATGTGGGAAAAGTCATTTTTGACCCGTAGATGGCGATGATGTTCGGTCTGTTAGTTCAGAGGTAGATATCTCAACAGCTACTGGCCGGGTTGGCCTGAAATGTGAATCTTCATGGTCCACAGAGGAGGATTTCTAATCTATTGGTGACTCATTGACCTTTTGTAAAGCCACACCATTAGGCCACAATTAAACTTAACTTCAACTGTAAACAATTTCCCTAAGAAGATCAATAAATCAATCAATTATTATTATTATACTGTATTCATGACGCTGTGGACCACAGATAACAGCCTCTGAATGGTGAGATAGGATTCAATGTTGCTGATACATAGAGGTGTTACATGTTCTTGTTGCTAAACTCTTCAGTAGAGGACATTTCTTATGGGACACTCTGTGACCAGTAATTACTGCTGAATAAACTTAATTAATTGAATTAGTTCCATGTGTGGAACACAATCATTAAGTGCAACAGTTCCAGCCGTCTTGTCTGTTAGTTAGACTCCGCTGGTCAGTGGAGGCCTGTTTGTACAGCTGATATGCAGAATCAGAGTAGCAATGTCTTCAGAAGCGTCAAGGTTCCAGTAACCGGTGACAACAACAAGGTTCACACCGAGCTTTTGTTTTGTGACAATGACTCCACTTGCATGCAACTACTACAGATACAACTGTATGGGTGCTTTCGACCACCAACACAAAAGTGAACTTGTCAGCTGTGTCTAGGAGGTGATCTCAGGACTTCAGCTATCATATTAATATGCACAGCCTTAGTATAATCTCTAACTTGATGAAGCTCTACCTGCTGTGACACCAGGCAGCTAATTTTCCCTGTCAGTTTCACATCCCTGAAAGTAACACACACACCCACACTGGACTATCTTTGGTTTCAATTTCTGCACTAATCTCTCTCCACATTATGCAAGCCGTGCTGCTCACTTACCCAAGACTATTCCAGGGAGCTTTGCTTTAACGAGATAATCATACTGATGATCAGATTGACATTTCAGACACTCTCTCCACTCATTCCATCAATAGAGAACCCTACTTCTATCACTAGATCCATATTAGACTTGACAGATTATCATTTAGAGCAATTCACACTTCATTGTGAAGTACTCACAAATGATTTTTGCATTCAAGGTTGCAGCCTTTCTCAGAGTAAGATTAACACACATATAATTTGAATTCAATTAATTTCTCCTCTTTTAATCCCACTGAGGGCCAAAGATACAGAGATCCTCCATTCCTCTCCGTCATTGTCAGTTCCTTGGTGGTGACAGCTTAGGAAGCAAATCCAATTATTTGACTTAATATTCACTTTAGTGTGCTGGGGATCCAGTCTGGGTGTCCTTGCTCGTGGTCATTTTGAGAAAATCTGCTGGAAAGAATCAGTTCTTATGTTTTCATAGATGACCTGTACTTGAAAGTGAGGTGGTGGCAGCAGGAGGAGAGGGAATCTCCGCGCTCTGATCAAGTAGCTGACAACGTGACAGTTTGATTCAGCTTTTTTTCTTCTGTCTGGAATACACAAACAGAAATCTTTTCACATTTCCCTAATTTGACAACTGTAGACCAGATGCAAGAGGAAGCAATAAAAAGCAGCCACAGTGGATAAACAAAAGAGGGATTTTGTTTACACTTTGTTATGAGATTCATGAAGTCTGGATGCAGCCGCTTCATATGCACATAAGGATGATTATATCAAATGCATTCAGCAATGGAGGAATATAAATCTCACAACTAAAGATGTATTTCTGGGGTTAAGGCTCATTTGTCACAAGTTACTTAATCCTTCACAGCACAATATTAAAATTAGACACTGAGAAGTGATTTAACTGGTGATTTCATCAGACTGTGACCTTCAGTATGCACCGGTTAGCAGGAGAAAACGAAGCGGCTGAGATGGGAGTCAGCACCTCCAAGTGTGAGGCTGTGGCCAGGCTCCCTCTGGACTCCCAGTGAGCTGAAGGAGTTCAAGTGCCTCAGGATCTTATTAGCAGCAAACAACCCTAGCTCTGCAGAAAACATATAGAATCTGATGGAATTATGACTATAGACTGTGGATGGTACAGTTGTCAACGTGCTTCTCTCTCTTTAGGAGTATTTTTTCTTGTTTGCATCTTAGCGTCAGTTAAGTTGATTTTTGCAGTTAAGACCAACTAAGAATCTTGTTCATGAAGGTAAAATGGATCATGAGATTTACAGGTTGATTGGTGCAGCATGAAAAACGCGGCCGCACAGAGTTCTAAATGGCTGCCACGAATCATCATTTTAATCAAGTACTGTAGCTGAGCGAGGAAGGAATCCATCATTATCCATAGCAACAGGTGGCTTCTGGCCAAGGCGGAGAGTTCTAAGTGTGTTCTAGTGTTTACTTACATGTTTATTTCTACACTCCATATTAATGCACAGCTGTGAGTCAGACTACATGTGGAGGGTCACTTCTTAGTAGAGAGCCAGAGTGTAGGGATAGCACATCTCAGGGCACTCAGCTGTCGACCATGATGGTGGCCACCTGGTTAAAAGCTGTGATGAAGTACTGTACCTGCAGCCAGTAGCTGACCCGCACTGATCTCTGCTGCTGCTCCACACTGTGATGGCATGTCACTTCAGGATTGTTATCAAGCCACACAGCCACCCACATCCCTATAATGCAAGCACAATCTCAGACTCAGGTGTGACAGCATATTGACAGTAACAGCTCCTCACTTCCATTACCTGATATCAGCCACTCGAGTGGCTGTTGGGCTGCTGGAGTTGAAGAAATCAGATTGTGGCGACACAGCCAGTTACTGAAGCTGATTTGTCGAAGCATGAATCTGTTTGCTGTGCATGCTGTCAGGAGATTACACTCCCAGACTGATGTGGGCAGCCAGCCTTTTAATAACTCACAAGGCCATTAATTTGTTTACACTGATAAAATGTTCAGACTTGAACACTTATTCATATACACACACACAGACAGACATGCACCCCCCCCTCACACACATATCAAGTGTAAAGAGGAAGCGGTTTTAATGATCTTAAAGGACAGCTAACACATAGCTTCCAACGTTTGCATCATTTTAAATGCAAATCATGACATATGCAATAATGTTTTTCACACTTTCTCCAGTAGCCTACACAGAGGGCATAGTGTGAGAGCAGCGCGTTAACAGGGGCTCTGGTGCTCCAAGTGTGTGTTTACACATGTGGCATTCACGCGCAGGGTTAGCTATAGATCAATCACATTTTGGCAGCACTTAGAGCCCACTGAGGTTACATTTATATTTAGATTTTAGTTATTTGGCAGACACTTTTATTTAAATACAAAATATATGCCAAATATGCCAAGTGCAACTTGGGGTTCACTTGTTGACGACACAAGAAGCTAGGGATCAAACCTGCTCTACCTCCTGAGTGTCCCAGCAGCTCCTGCTTACATCTATCTATCTATCTATCTATCTATCTATCTATCTATCTATCTATCTATCTATCTATCTATCTATCTATCTATCTATCCATCCATCCATCCATCCATCCATCCATCCATCCATCCATCCATCCATCCACCCATCCATCCGTGACACATTTCTTAAGGTAAGTTTGGATTTAGAGTGTTTGGATTTCAATTTAATATCTGTTGCTGTTTCACACAGACACAGACATACATACTCTATCTGCATCAGTTATGTTGCACACATGCTAAACATCTCAATAACTGCAAAAAGTATAGGAATACAGGAGTTTTGCATGTTTAACAAAGTTACATTTGCTAGTTGAGGTTTGTAGATTTTATCTTTTCTTTCAAATAATAAACTAAATAAAATACATTTTCTAAAATGCCACTTACTTTTGTACTCTGACTGCTAAAGACTGTGATCAGAGGCAGCATGACGCCTGAGTGGTGAGCACTGCCTCCTCACAGCAAGGTCCCTTTGTTTGTATCTTGGCACCGGCCTTTAAAGTGTGGGTTTTGGATGTTCTGCCTGTGTTTGCGACAGTTTCCTACCACACAGAAATATGCTGCACGTTTAATTCTTCTCATGCTTGTCAAAAATCATCTTAACCATGGAACTGCAAAGCACAGTACCACATTTTGTTTATGACACAGTTAGGCCACATGGTCCAAGGTCAGACAAGATTGTGACAAGAAGTTTATTGCTATGCAGCACGTTTAGACGTGTCATCATTTATTCATCGTGTGGGTTTCTTCGTGCCGTTTGTTTGAATTTAAGTAAAATAAAGAATATAACACTAAACTAGATCAAAACTGCGCAACTGTCCTCATTCTGGTAGCACCACAGGTGGCACAATATGAACTAGCAGAGTGCTACTGAGGTGACATGCCATATTAAGCAGTGTAGAAAGAGGAGGAAATGAAAAAGAGCCCTCCAGTCTGCAGTGATGTGTTTGCAGGATGTCTCCACGGATACAGATGGGCCATCATACACTCCCGCTGCGGGATGATGGGATATGCTTTAATTTGCTCCCACTGTGCGTCTAAGACTTTTCCCACAGGATATAAGTGGATTAAGGCAGTGCTATTGCTCGGCTTGAAGCAGCAGGTAGATAATCAGATACTGTACCACTTAGCATTTACTTTGCAGGTCTAATGTTACAAGCTTGATCCCTGTATTGTAATGTTTAGACTTGTTGTGTAGATGCACGTCCTCATTGGCAGCTTGGCTTTTGATCGGCCCTCCAAGGTTGCCTTTGGGAAAGGGAGCGGGTAATAATGACTAGCAGGTGGCAGCCACTTTCAAGGGTTTAAGGCTTACCTCCAGCCAAAACAGCTACTTAACCTAAGTGTCTCTGGATGAGAGGAACAGTAAGCAGCTTGCCCTGTTAGATGAAATGATGGGTGAGAGAAGCAAGAGAGTGAGAGAGTGGTGCCAGGATAAGTAATTTGCCAAGAAGATATTGCCTGTCTTCAAAATAAAAAAAGCTCTGATTTCAGATTTAGTGCTGGATTTGTTCATGTAGTTGATTGGTAAACTTGTATTTGAACGTCTATTGCTTTTTGCAGTGCTTTGTTGTGGTTTTCAGAATATATGATCGAACAAGTTGCCTCTTAATGATACATAGTGACATATGGAAATGTTGAAGTGTCCTTGGACAATACAATGAAATAAAGGGCATTTTTCATACAAAATAATCAAATAAAAGGATAATTATATTAGAATTCAAGCAAATCGTTTATAGATAGTTGCCCCAAAGTGTATTAAATTAAATTCATTATAACTTTATTTATATAGCGCCAAATCACAACAGAAGTCGTCTCAAGGCACCCAACAGTCCCACTTGAGCAAGCACTAGGCGACCGTGGAGAGGAAAAACTCCCTTTAATGGAAGAAACCTCCAGCAGAACCAGGCTCAGGGTGAGCGGCCATCTTCCTTGATACAATACCAGTACTTCGGGGTACTTTTTCATCACTAACAATGTCGATATCAATACTGATACTTTGCCCTGTAAAGAAAAATCACATGATTGCTCAGTGTTCATTCAACTTTATTGCAATGGTGATATGAAATATGAATAAAACCCATGAAATGCTTATGAATGACAATAAAATAGATCAATGAATAAAAACGAGATGAAAATAAATCTTTTAGTCAAAATTATAGTAAAAAATGATTTCACTTCAATCATACAATGTTAATAAAATTTCTTAAATTGAAAGATCAATAAAGTGCTCAAGAACCTGCAATAAACCAGTAAAACATGATCATCAACAACAAAATGCAAAATGATTATTTCATTCATTATTATACTGAAAAAGAATTTGGATGAGGACCTTATTCTGACTTTTCGCCGTCCCTTGACATGGAAGAAAGTCTAAAATACAACTGTGCTGGTTTTAAATGCCTAAAACTATCATCAGAGAAAACAAATTAAATGTTTTGTATTACCAAAATGGTATCGCAATATTAGTAAGTATTATAAGTATAAATAAATATTATAAGTATTATTCCAAAGTATCAACCAGTAGGTATCGAAGTATCAATGCAAAAAGTATTGATATGCCCATTCCTAAGGAGCAGCAGGTTGGTAGGACCAGCAACTGCATGCTGGCTATATGTGGATGTAAATTAACATTTATGATAATCATATAATAATAAAAATTATATTTTCACGTATCTTATTTTTAAAACAGTATTCTGACGTATAAGCAGTGTAAACATGCAGATATTGTAAAGATACTGTAAAGACAGCTGTTTAATTATAACATTTTAAAAAGTCGCAGTCAGTACCTGGTGAATTGTCACATTTGAGCAACACTGTCATTATATAAAGAACAGGAAATGTCAAGCAGAGGACTGACTCCGGTTACACTTCAGTGACATAGCAGCACGTAACTGTATGGTTACACTAATATTGTTACAGTGTCATGATTGCTACATTGCAGGAACATACTGTGTTAGTAGAGAGTTGTTTAATTTGAATTGATTTAAGAATTAGTGCCACTAATCAGAATCTTGATGCACTGAACCGCTAATATTCACATAACAGCAATGTAATAAACATACATCAATTTGCTGTTTCTCTTGCTAATTTCCTGATAATTATATTAAAATAAGTTAACATTGATTTTACATATGAATGGAAACTAGACTACAGTCAAGACTATTGTTCAAATGTTGAAATTCAATTGTTTTCACATAAGTTTTTAGTGTGTATGTCCACTACCTAGACTGTGAAGTAATTGTTAGCTTGGAAAGTTACTATGTGCTTCTTACTACCAAAGCTCGTGGCCATAGGTGAGTGTAGGAACGTAGATCGACTGGTAAATCGAAAGCCTCGTCTTTTGGCTCAGCTCTCTCTTCACCTCGACGGACCGGTGCAGAGCCTGCATTACTGATGATGCCGCACCAGTTCGTCTGTCGACCTGCCACTCCATTCATCCCTCACTCGTGAACAAGATCCCGAGATACTTGAACTCCTCCACTTGAGGCAGCACCCTGTCCCCAACCCAGAGAGAACATTCCACCCTTTTCCGGCTGAGAACCATGGCCTCGGATTTAGAGGTGCTGACTCTCATCCCCGTGGCTTCACACTTGGCTGCGAATCACTCCATTGAGAGTTGAAGGGCACTGCTGGATGAAACCAACAAAACCACATCATCTGCAAAAAGCAGAGATGAGATTCTGAGGTCACCAAACAGGACCCTCTCCGCCCCTTGGCTGCGCCTAGAAATTCCATTCATAAAACTTATGAACAGAATCGGTGACAAAGGGCAGCCCTGGAACAGAAAATGAGTGCGACTTATAACAATGCAAACCAAGCTACTGGTCCTCCTGTACAGGGACTTAATGGTTCATAGCAACAAGACCTGTACCCCTTACTCTTGGAGCACACACACACACACAATTCAATTCAATTCAACTTTATTATATAGTACCAATTCACAACATAAGTCATCTAAAGGCACTTTACAGGTTTAAGACCTTACACATTATATAAATATATACAGATAATGTATAAAACCCAACAGTCCCACTTGAGCAAGCACGTAAGGCAACAGTGGAGAGGAAAAACTCCCTTTAACGGAAGAAACCTCCAGCAGAACCAGGCTCAGGGTGGGCGGCCATCTGCCTCGACCAGTTGGGGTTAGTGGCAAGAGGAGAGATCAATCAACAGAGATCAATATAACAACAAGGAGCAGCAGACGCGGCACTGGGCATGTGGCTGGACCAGTAACTACAGCTCCAGGGTCGAGAATACCTGAGGAAAGATACAAAGAGAGAGAGAAAGAGAGAGAGGACGAAGCACAACTTGGGAAGAGAGAAGAATCAAAGTTAATAATATGCTTAACTAAGAGATGGTTCAGAGTCACCCGAGTCATCTCTAACTGAGTTTTATCAAAAAGTAAAGTTTTAAGCCTAGTCTTAAAGGTAGAGAGGGTATCTGCCTTCCAAACCTGGATTGGGAGCTGGTTCGATAGGAGAGGAGCTTGACAGCTAAAGGCTCGACCTCCCAGTCTACATTTGGAAACTCTAGGAACCACAAGTAGACCAGCACTCTGAGTGCGAAGTGCTCTGCTGGGATAATAAGGTTCTATAAGGTCTTTAAGATATGAAGGAGTCTGATCATTTAGTGCTTTATAAGTGAGGAGCAGGATTTTAAACTCTATTCTAGACTTTACAGGAGCAGTAAAGAATTACAGTAGTCCAGTCTAGAAGTGACAAATGCATGGACTAGTTTCTCAGCATCACTTTGAGAAAGGATGTTTCTCATTTTAGAAATATTCTTAAAATTCAAAAACATGGCCATTCCTATGTGTATCCAAACTTTTGACTGCATCTATGTATATCTATATCTATATAAACAACACTGTAATATATCAACAATAGTTTTTGTTACAGTATTTGTCTATTTTTCAGTTTTTATCTGTATCATGGAGAATCTCACAGTCAGAGGGAGATTTGTAATTCAAATGTTTTTACTGCTGAAAAACAGAAAAACAGATCAAAACTGTTTTTATCAGGTAAAAAATCCCCATACACCAGGTAGAAATTTTATTGGGAGATTATTACACTTTGCCTAAAACATAAATGCTACTCTGCAAAATAGAAGACATATTTCATCATAACCTTGATAATTACATACTAAATTTACAAGCAGAAATAAACAGAAAATGTTGGCTTATTTGAGGAGAAATTTTACAAACAACTTTGACTGATCTGTTCACAGTATCAGTCCAGAAATGCATTTGCAGTGACTGCAGACGTCACAGTTTCTTTAAAGGGAAACATTTCACATTAACTTTTGTCATGTTTGATGACATCATTATACCACAGTGGTGGCAGCAGTGTGACAGTTGACATTATCCATGCAAATACAAACTCCAAGGTGTCCATTATGATTTTACTAAGAACACATTGCCTTGATTGATTCCTCTCTCCTCACATCTTTTCCTATGTTTCTACAATGTAAGATTAGATGCAAGTAAGGAAAAAGTGGAGACGTACAACAAATAGAAAGCAGGAATTGTGACTGACTACAGTGTGAAACTCTAAAGAACTGTTACAACTGATAACATTAAAAAAATAAGTGAAAGTAACATTTGTTTTGTCAGGTATTTTGAATTGACATCAACATGAATTTGTTAATTAAAGCATTAAGACATTTCATTACCTTTTTTGTTTTGACAGTACAGTTTAAAATTAAATAAAGCTAGCTTGTACATTTCTATTACGTGCAACAAAAAGTATTTAACTGATAATAAATAGTTCACTTCATGTTACCTGGTAGAGTTTTTCAACTAGAAGCTGAAGGATATATTAATATAGAAAAGGCTGAAGAAACATCCACGCACTCCTACTGGAAATCACTGAAGTTGCCCTTTACAATGTTTCTACATTCTACAAAACATTAGAAACAAAGAATACCTCTTGATGTAATGTAATGAGAATGTGAGTCTACACTTTTGTCTGGTTCTGTCATTAAAGTAAAAAGCACATATTCACACTTTTCAAGGTCAGAGGTGTGTGTATTTGAATGTTATATAGATTTGAAACCAGCTGGCATTGTGTGTTAGCGTAGCGTATGTGTCACTCTCCAGGGGGTCACAGACTCAGTGCCGTGCTGGTTGCGTGCAGCATATTCGCTCTGCTGCTGTGCCCCTGATAACTATCACAAATGGAAGACAAGTCGATATCAACTGAGATGGAAAAATCAGTACGTCCACAGCTCAAAGACTCTCACTCTAGCCTTGAGCAGGCAACGCTGAACTTGCTGAACAGTGTGGGCCTTTGAAAATGATCATTAGAATTCAGTATATTTCCTTGATAGAAATGCTGAGGTCTTACATAAGACAGTCCTCCTCTGACTCATTGAAAAGCAATCATCCATTTTTGGTTGAAAATGAGGATAAATCCCTAATGTGGGCTCCAGCAGGTTAGAACGTCTATTCATCTGGTACAAACTGACAGAGTGAAAAGCTGGTGGACACTGACTGCAAACACTACACAGCAGAAAAACTCTCTGTTTGACATCTGTAGTGGGAGCTGCACTATCAGAGCATCCTCAGTTCATTCTGCTCAGCTGAACTTTATTTGCCACTTTGGAACACCAATTCCAAAATGAGATACCAGAGAACACTCATTACAGGAATGTTATTTTGATTCTTTTTTTGTGAGAAAGCTAATTACTTGCAAATTATTTAATTTACGGTTATGCAATAATAGTGTAATTTGAGCAATGAAAATCAGGGAGGATTTGGCATCAGAAGCAAATGTGGAAATTAAAACTTTCAGCTGGGATCAGTTGAAAGAGCTAAAAGACAGAAGAAAATACAGCATACTGCACATGGACGCACGTCAGTTAAGACAGTCTAAAAACATATTTGTGGCAGATCTGTCAACTTTTCTTCATGCATGCTGGCAGGGCGATTTTCTTTAGTGGAAACAGCATCTCAGTGCGGAAGTGATTTAAACTGTGAGCAGAGTGCTGCAGAGTCATCCGCGGCACCACTGACCCCTCCACATCACCTACTGCTGCTGGGTGTCACATGCCAAAAATACAGTTAGGCTTTCTATCTGCTTCAGTAATGACAGCCAGCCAGAGCAGTGATGGACATACAGAAAAGTACAGGTCCTGCAGCCTAGAAATGCGCTAGATCCTTTGGTCATTTATTTTGTATTGAATCAATGCCGAAGCTGTTGTTTTAATTCTCAGTTTTCACACCTTAAAGAATGATTATCTGTTTATGAGTAGTGACTTTACTGGAACTCAATCTCAAGCACTTGTGACTTGAAATGAAACTTGCTTACACAAGATTTGACTTGGAATTTCTTCCTTGAGACCAAAAGAAACCTTTCAGAAAGTTTTTTACAGGCTGCCAGACAGCTGAGTGTTTCTCAGTTCTAGCAACTTTATGTATCTGAAATTCATTTACACAGCCTTTGCACAAAACCTTTACCCATTAATGTGCTGTGCTTTCTGCCTCAGTGTATGTGTGTGTGTTTGTGTATTAAGTGTAGACAACCAATCAGCCCAAAGACCTTTGTAAAACTAAAAAATCACATGCCAAATGAAAGACTATAAATGTGTTAGTTGTGACTCCAATTTTTAATTAAAATAACTTAAAATAACACAGTGTTTTAACCACCAGGTTCACCGGCCATGTTTTATAGTTGAAGTTAGTTTGAAGGTAACACTGAAAGTGTTAAACTCAAAAGAATTACTGTAAGCAGCAGCATGCAGGTTTGAGTGTGACCTGATGATGTTTCAAACTGCTAAACATGGAGAAAGTCATGAAGGTGCAAATGGCTCAAAATGCAGGAAAAAGAAAACTGATTCTGAACCAGCTGTAGCATACATCTCTACAGTTTTCCATGATTAACTTCATACCAATTAATATTGTTATACAGACAATATAACAATATATATCATTATTTTAAAGTATTTCTGATTCTGATATAGATTCATGCATAGAGCCATCTATCCATAATCTACCCTTAATCTGTGACTAAGACAACATCCGTTAAGTGTTAAATGTATCTTGACATGTTGAAACCTGTATAGTTTACATCCATATGAACTTGGTGGTTCCCTATTTTTCATGTTTTCTCAGCACTTCATTAAAGTGCTTTCACTATGACACAGTAACCCATGTAGCTTTGTTGCAAGGTTGCTGGAATGAAGATACTCACTTCATTTGGCTTTTTTGGCTTCATATTAGCTTCTTCTGAACTTTGGAACACATCTTTAATGGAATCAGAACTGGATTTTTGCCCCCACTTACTATCTTACCGCAGAGTCTTGACCAGTGTGTGTGTTTGGAGGTCTGGAGAGTCAGTCTGTCCACAGTCCTCTCTTATTATCGACCAGCAGCAGGGTGTCTTTATCTCCTGCCATGCACCGAACTCTTCTCTCTGGCAGGCTGTTGGGCAGCCCAGTTGCTCTGGCACGGCATCACAGCCTCTATTTTGGAAAGAGCCACACTAACCCGACACTCCTGGGTAGCACTGAACTTCTGACCCCTTCTGTGTTAGAGACAAGTGTCACTGCTCTGTAATCCCATAATCCATTTTCACTAAGAATTTATCATAATAAAAAATGCATGCTGCCAAAAAAACAGGTACAATCTTGTTCCTGCTTCTGCTGTGAAGACAGCTAAGCTCGTCTCCATTTCAGAACAACATAATTTCTGTAAATTTCAGCTTACGGTGGAGAGAAGACGAGCAGGCTCGATTTTAGCCATCTCTATTCCCCATCTGTTGTATCTTCCTCATATTGCTTGTGTGTAAAGTAAACCTGTTTCAGCATGTAAAGCTGCGAGAAGAGGCGGCACTGAACGCAGCTGAACGAGTGACCAACTAATCCCCTTAACACATGGGACAGCGTCGGCACCAGCTCTAATTGATTCCCCAAAATGACTAGGGCTGAATATGTGAGCGAAATGAAAGGTTTAAGATTCCTGCGTGGGTTGAGGCTTCCAGCAGCAGCAGCAGCAGCAGCAGCCAGAATGTCCAGGTGCTACACATTTCAATCTATAATCAGAAGATAAGAAATGCAGATTGTAGCTGTTACAACAATCATACATTTACTTATGTGCATTTCACCCCTTTCTCCCTTAAGGTGACCAACATCTTCAACTTCTGACTTTCAAAGTGAGAAGGTGTTTGATTTTTCACTCCCTCCTCTCTCTCCCATCATATATTTATAGAATCTCTTTTAGGGGCTGGGAAGGCAGAAAAAGAGATTATGATGGTTCCTCTAAGGACTGCCCTTGGTGCCAAACTCCTCTTTTTTCCCTCCTTCTGCATCCAGACATCCCCTACTGATTAGGCTGTCAGAATTTCTCTGTCAGACATCTCAATTTGTACACATGTGAGAATGTTTCCATCTTATGCTGTGACATTCTTGCAGCAGATGCAACCAGACACTGCAAATGAAAACAGAACAACTCTTGTTATGAAATTATGATGACATAAACATTTGCAAGCACTAGAAAGTGCATATTGTTTTATGCCAGTTGAGTGTTTGCAGAGATCTTTCAGTTCCTCATCTATTACTAACAAATAATAGTTGATTATTTCAGTTATTGATATTTTTAAGTTGACATATATGTTTACATTATCAGAATTTTCAGCTGCATTTTTTGTAAGGATGTCCTCAGTCTATCGGGTCCAAATCCCAATCTAAGTCCTTCAATGTTGCGTTTACGCTGATACATATTTTATCTGATAGTTGAATATGCTATAATCATACCTCCAATGTTTCCGGCCTGTAATTGAAGGAATAAGGTCTGTACCTGAAGAGGAGAGTTAAAACTTTAGAAAAGATGTGAAGCTGAAAAATTAGGATCTGAAACCTTTGACTGGCTCAATAATGTCTTAATTGTGTGGGTCCTTTAAAATATACTTTTTCTTTGCTTGGGACTTTTTAAGAATTACTTGGGACTCTTCAGTACATATGTCTAATGAGACGTACAGTTTCTGGACATGCCATCCTAATTAGCAATTACTGCACATAGCCATGGACCCAGTAGTGCATATACCTAGCACTTACCTTCATCTTAGCCCTGACCTTCATCCTTGCCCACTAACTTAGTGTTTAACTTTAGCAGCGGGACAATTGCTGTCTTCACTGCAGGTAATTCTGCTCAGCATGCTGCTCCTAATACCATACCAACTGACATAGACCCGCATACTGCTAAACTGAGTTTACTCTCATTAGCGGCATCAGCATGCCATGCACTCAGAGCCAGTGTTTAACAGAGGAGCCAATGGTAGGGTGAACACTACCAGTATAATGGCTCATGCTGTAAATTCATCATAATGTACATGTACATCTTATGTATTCCAACTGTCATGCCATATTTGTAACCTACTACTCTGAGTTTATTTTTTAATAGGAATGCTAATCTCTTCCAATCATTTCTCCCTTGTCATTTATTAGTTTGATGCGAAGCCATTGAGAGCTGTACAACTTAGCACCTTCTTTACATTTCACAATAAATACCTACTCTTTTATGCTGATGCAAGGCTTTGTGAAATGTCATATATCACCCAGTGCAATGTCATAGCTTACTGATATGTTTCCAATAGTTTGTGGAGCTCTATACAACAGATGAGTGACATATATATTGTCAGCAATACTTTATAGTAAAATAATAAATTCAAATTAGTAAAATGCTGGGTCCTATCAGCATGTACATCCCTGTTCCTTCATTACTGTGAACTCAGCAGCCCTAGCTTTACAACAAAATGAAATGACATACTAACTGGAATTATCCATAACAATTCTAGGAAGTTTTAAGTTTGCATTTTTAGAAAACAACAAATGACAATGGAAGTAGATCAGAAAATTGAATTATGATCATCTTAATAACCCTAGCCCAAGGAGTTACAAACAGTGCTGACAGATCCTCAGGTTGATTCCAGTTTAATTATCTCATTTTCTTGTGATATTCATGTAATAATGGCACATTATGTCTAGCACAACATTTTTGTGTTACCCTTCTGCTTTTCTATTCTCATGCTGAAGATGAAATATTATAAGTTGTTAGAACTAAATGTTAATATATCTATAAGAGGGTGTAAAAATTATCCAATGTTTCAGATATAATGTATTTTCAAAAACTGAAACAGTAATAGGCATTACCCTTTGTTTGAATGTAGAATACAACTATTTTTAATTTTTATTTATTTCCTGCTGGAAGAAACAACAATAAATACAGTTCATATGTTCCGTTCAGTGACATCTAGCAGCTGGAGGTAATTAATATAGCGCCAAATCACAACAAAAGTCATCTCAAGGCCCTTTATAGTGTAAGGTTTAGGACTTTACAGAATATAACTAAATACAGAAACTCAACAGTCCCACTTAAGCAGGCACTATGTGATAGTGAAGAAAAAAAACTCCTTTTAACAAAAGAAACCTCCAGCAGAACCAGGTTCAGGGTGGGTGGGCATCTGCCTCGGGGTGGTCAACAAAATACAGGAAGATTCTGCAGGAGATTGGTCTTCAAGTCCAATGTGAAATAGCTGTTATTCGCTGTCATCATTCATGTGACTCCTGTAATATGAAATTAAGGGAGTGGTAAAGCAAACATTTTATGTTATGTTTATGTTCACTAACCCTAACCATGTTTATTTAGTGCTAAACCTAACCCAGATGTCACTGTGCCTATTTCCCCCAAAGAGATTTGTTTGTAAAGTTGTTGTCCAGTGCTTTTGACATTGGCAAGACAAAATTACACCCTGGTGTTACAACAGCTGTCACTGTGGTATCATTGTAAAAGACAGCATTGGCCAATTTGGTGCATGGCGCAATTTAAACAGATCCCTTTCTTAAGTGGGGGCATTCTTACAAACATACGTATGGTAGTGTTGTCTGATACCGCAAGCTTTGGTATCGATCTGATACCAAGTAAATACAGGGCCAGTATCAACGATCCGATACCAAAATGCACTCCTGTTGCATATAAGTAAAGTGGAAATGTTTAAATCGCTTTAAAAACGTAAAATATGCTGTAAAAACACAAGCAAATGCACAAAACACGAAGAAACAAAAACACCAGTCTCGAATTAACATCCAGGTCCAGCATACCTCTCTTGAGCCTAGAGACAATAACAATTGGTTCTACTAATGAATTATTTCTGTAGGAATGCATTCCATGGCAGACTGGCATGTCACAAAATGCACCACCCTAAAAATACAGTTTCTGGTCTTCCCAAGATCAAATTATTTTGTTGTAGGTTGTAGGACTGTTCCTGGTTAGTGGTGTAGGTTTCATGGAGGTGACACTTTCCTAGTGGGAGATAGTATGGGGTGCATTTTCCGGCAGGGGTACTCTTCTTCTTCCTTTTTTCTTTTTTTTTTTTTTTCCTCTTCTCTTTGTGTATTTTGTAGCTCACTACTCTTGTGTTCATGCTTTTTCCAACCCTGTCATTTATATATTACGTATGCATAAAACTAAACTGTAATCCCGATCATGCTTTTGAGCAGGACGTAATTGTTATGTTGTACTGAAACATATTTTTGTGAATGAATGACGCGCTACTGTTATTAACACAAAGCGATGCTGTTTACTGTGCATGACAGAGATGCAGGAGCCCAGAGTCCCACACCAAAGTCCCTGTCTATCGATGTAAACTATGGTAGATGACACGACGCTTGAGAGAGGGTAGGGACAAACAACCTATTTGAGTGCAATGGTTGGAGAATTGTTGCTCTAAGCTCCTGTTTTCAGTTGATGTACATTGGCACATGTGACTGATTCCCTTTCCTGGTACCACCATGTACAAGGTAACAGAAATCTAGAATCTCCACCAACAACACTAAAGGTCACAGCTTGATGTTTTTCAGACAACCAGTCCAACCCTACCCTAAAGTATACATTGTTGTTTTTTAACCTCACTTTTGTATGGATTGGGTATACAAAATAAATGTGTATGCAGATGTGTTAGAAAGCAAATAAGGATATTTCCCAAAATGTCAAACTCTTTTAATAAACAACATCAAATTTAAAAATGATCATTCAGGCTGCACTTTAAAGACTGATGCTATTTTGTTTATGTGAATATATGCTGGAATAAAGATCAGAACAGCAGCAATCACACTTAACTGAAATGAAATCCATCAGACCTCTTTATGACCTGTAAGCTGTGTCTCCATGAGAACTGACTGGGTCTTTATTTTAAAATGTGGAACTTGTCAGGAGATGATGCCAGTGGCTGTATACTGTTGCACATCCCCTCGTGTGCTACAAAGTCCCCTGTTAGAAACCCAACGGTGGCTGTCACCAACACCTTGCTTTCTACACATTCCCACACTTTAGAGATTAGTTATTTTTTCTTTAAACTCTAGGGAGAGAAATAAACAAATGAAATGTAAATGTAAAAAAATTCTGAAGGTGAGAAGTGGAAGAACAATGTGGGAATTGGCTTTGTGGAACTTTTCTCAAAGGCAAGTGCATTTCTGTCAGTGTTTTAACATTTCATAGCTCCACATGAAATAGTTCAGGCAAAGTAGCTGAAATCAATTACGCAATGCTAAATCTTCTATTATCCAAATCCCTCTGAGAGGCCAGTGATGTTCACTTAACAGGTGCAGTGATAAGATCCAAAGATCCGCTGTCCTGATTCCGCCCTCCTCCGACTGAATTTAACAATATCTACTGCTGTATTTATATATTTATACTACGTCTCAGAAGACTTAAAATAATATTAAAACCAATGGATGATTAATGCAGTCTCTGCATTTGACAAAAAAGTGAATTCCATCCAGCCTTAATCGATCTTCGCCTTTTATCAGTTTTTCAAATTGAATTAACGTCAGTGCCTCGCTCAGAAGGGATTTAAGCAACCTGCTCAGAATATTCCGGGTTTGTGAGCTTTAAGTCTTTTGCCTGGAATGCCAAGCAACAATTAATCCCCCATGAAATGGAGCTCTGTGGTGTTGACTGGAATTAAGGTCCTAACATGGAGTCAATCAAGAGGATCAGGGGGCTGCAGAGAGTCCTACCATCCAACTGATGGAAGATGAATGGTTGGCTTATATTCCATCCAGAGAGATCAGCTGTTGGCAGGATAACTAACTAAACTAAATATTGTTAGTTTTTTACATTTTTCTTATTCTAATAATTTTCACCCTCCTAATGGCTAGGTCTGAGAATGAGCATGTTGGTTGGTCAACAAGAAAAAAACGGGTATGTACTTGTGTTTTCTTATATTATCAGAATGCCAAAGGACTTACAAGCTTCAGTATATAATGGCATGGGAAGATTCATTATTTGATGTTTCGTAATTCCTTTTGGGTCTCATTTCATACTATTTAACAACCTTGAAGTGTCAAGTGGGCATCATGGGAATGATAGCAGTTGCATGTTAGACATGTTGTTGTGACAGCAATCATAAGTGATTGATGACCACTGATGACTCAATTGTATGCATATAGACAAGTGGGACAGGTGAAAAATGCACGGTTAGGTGAAGTATATGAATAGGTTAAAATGATAAAATAAATACTTCCTGGAACATTCCCTGTTACATCACACAATGTCTCACGCTGTACTAAAAGTTCTCCTATGGGGAAGTCCTGTGTGTTGTTGACCCACCCAACCACCCTGTCCCTCTCCCACATAGACTTATGATTTAATTTACTCCATTATAACTGAAAGCATCAAATATTGATGTGACTGGTTTATTATTGTGGTTTAGTGAGATCCCTGTGTACCCGCATATGTCAGTATGAGTCGCCAGAGGACTTAATCATTATCTGGATGTCTTTCCTACGTGCTACTGTAGACCAGTGCACTGCAGGTTTGCGATCACTAACCAACTTCCCTCAGACCGATGAAGCGATTCGGATGAAGGAAAGAAGTCCAGTTGCCATGACCTAATTTCCAGACAACTTCACCTGAATGACTGAGAATCTTCACAGACATAGTGTCAGGGAGTACGAACACGCAAGAGTGGGGTTCATGCAAATATGAAGGTGTTTGGGGCAGTGTCTGCAAAAGGAGTTTGCAGATGTTATTCCACAAGAAGGATGTTCAACCCTTAAGAAACAGTAGTTGGACGGTAAACATATGTCATTGTTATGCTGCAATTAATGAATACACTAAATTACAAGGATAATTGGACTAAAATAATCATAAAAGGGTCATTTAATCTTTTACAAGGCATAAAAACATCCTTAAGTGTATCTGTGATTAAAAAAAACAAACAGCAGATTGTTGCACCACCTAGGTTGATTCCTGTCTTCTGTGCTTCTTTGTAAATACTTCTCAGTCTCTTTTTATATTTTGTGAGAACATACCACCCACATTTACTGAGTGGTAAAGCAATGCTTTGTGCCCAGAAGTGGCACATTGCTGTTTGCCAGAAGTCCCGCTGAAACGCGGCTATGTTAAATCTGCATATCGTATGGTGTGTGAGAATGCCAATTTGAAGGACCCCATTATTCACTCAGAGGTCATGTTAAAATGGAACACCCTGTGTTTTTTTTCCTCCATTTCAACCTGCCAGAAGCAGTCGTGAAATTAGACATGAACCATTTCAAACCTGGCAACTAAGTGCAGGTAGGAATAAAGCTGGGAGTGTTGTGAAGATAAACACCTTGTATAAATAGAAACAGACAGTTACATGTACAGAAAATGTTGGCACTGCACATCAGAGGTGTGAGATAGAATTGGCAGCTGGATAAAGCCAGACCTGGGTGCACGGTGAGAACAGGCCACCTGCAGGATAATGAAGTGAGTAGAACTGACTGCACAGAGATTTCATTAGCTGCACTCAGTCCTGTATTGTTCCCCCCAGACTACACCTGAATTCTGTGCAAGGCACTCAAAAAACAATGAGAGAGAGAAAGTGTCACTGATTTAAAGGGTTGGTTCACACAAAGTACAAATAAAGTTTTTGCTTTCAAATCTCTCGTATCTAGCTATGTAAATTATTGTTGAGTTAGTTGAAAAGATAGATACAACTCTCCTTATCAATAAACAGTATATTAGTGTTGAAATAAGCAATCACTGAAATTTCAAAACAAAAAGCCTGGGTGAGTGTAATTTGATCACATTTGATTGACAGAGTCAACACAACCAAACAACCTCACAGATCAGGGCCGTGCACATCCACTTCCACTCTCTCCCCTGTAAACAGTGCAGTAATCACATATTTGCACATTTCCACACACTGAAAAAGATCTCCCAACTATGTTATCCTCTTTTTCTCTTTATTATTATTTTGCCCCTTTTTTCGCCAGCTATCTAGTCCCACACTCTGTGTTATATAAATGTCATTCAAACTTCAAATTGTGGGTCTTCTTTAGGAATGGTGTTCTATTATTTTTCTAATTACCATCTTTTAGAGTTTATTTTTAATTAATTTTCATATTTTTTCTTTTAAATGGATCTCTGTTAGTCAGAAATTACGGTGTAATGCATATTGTTGTTTTCTGATGCAGATTTGATTTCATTTTATGGGCGATATGAACAAAAATCCATATTCCGAAATATGAAATATGTTGGCTCTGTCACGATATACAATACACATGATGTAGAATAGAATAGAATAGAATAGAATAGAATAGAATAGAATAGAATAGACTTTATTGCCAGTGTACAGGGAGTACAACAAAATTGTGGGTGCTCCACCCAGCAGCAGTGCATTTAGAAAAGAGGAATAGACAATGTACAGAATATATATATATATATATATATATATATTTGTGTATCTTGTATCAATATGGTATCTTACTGCATTTGTTATCTAGTTATCACTTGTCTTTTTATAAGACACCCCACAGGTAAATGGTGCAGGTGTATGTCTAACAGAGACTGAAGTTTAACTCACTCTTCAGACCAGAGTTTGTGGTGCTGTTGTAAACTGGGATAAAGTTTTGGCGTGTTTTCACATTTGGATGTGAGCTCTTTATGACAAACTACAAAGTATATTTTTTCTGCTGGAAATCTGAACCACCTCAAACTATTGAACCACTGCTTTTCTTTTTACCAACCGCATGATATTTCTCATTAGTGTTGACTGGAGTCTGTGGTTCTACGCTGCTGACTTATAGACAATAGTATAGTGGACTCGCTGTGGCCGCATGTGCAGTGAGAGAAGGGGGGGTGGGTGTAGGTGTGTGTGTCAGAGAGACAAAGAGAGTCTGATGAGAGTCTCTGATCTCTGTTTTAAAGATCTAAACTGTGTATTATAAAATTATATACCACGTGTAAAATTATATATATTGTTATAATCAGGTATAGATACAAACCCCAGCCCTAGTTTGTAGCTTCTAGCTGAATGTATTTCTTTGACATCGCTCAGTAAAAAAAACATAACATCTTCACTTCTGTGCCTTTTTCTGCTTTTTTAACAGCGGTAATTTAATTAATTATTCATGATCATTAATTGTCAGGATCGGTCAGAATATAACAGTAAATTATTTTACACATGCTTTTCCAGGCGGTGTTCTCAGGTTCTGCTTCAGGGGTGTTTGAATATTTAAATTTTCACATTATAACTGCCGAAAAACTACACGAACAGAATTATAACTGAGAGAAGTGGTTAAAATACGATGTTAGATGTTTCTATCCATAAAATGCTGCGACTTTGATGAGTGTGACTTTTCCTCCTGGTCAGTTGTGCCCCACCTGTCACCATTCTGCGCCACACACTTTGAGAATCACTGGCATAGTGAATGCAGTAGAAGTGTGTTACATTGCTGTGATCATTTAAAGGATAGATTTATGTACACATAAGCCTTTATGTTTAGTATTACAGCATTATAATACTATGATTAAATATATATGTATATATATATATATATATATTTATATATATATATATATATATATATATGTTTTGAATGGCGTATACTTGCAAACTGTATATTAACATGTGGGAATTGGATTATGTAACTCCTCTAATACAGGAATGAGCTGGTTTTTTTTGCAACAATTGTAAATACAATCTTATACTCAGAAGTGTTTTTGCACAGTCTGTGTGCGTCTTATTATCCATTCCATTATTACTAATGACTGTGTCAGTGACTGACCCCCCCTTGTGGTGCATGTGCCCCCCCCCACGACCCACCCGGGTAGCGTGTGCCATCCCAATTTCCACCTTGGAGTGTGTGCACCCCACCACAACCCCCGCCTGTGGCCCTCTCGCGTGGCGTGGCACGTTAAACTGGACAATACAAGACAATACAGAACCAGACTCAGAATACCTAATTGAATGTATGATTATACCAGAGAAACAACACGATCCTGCTAAATTATCTGCTAAAACAAACAGAATAGCTTCTTGTTGTCTTCGGCCTACAGCTTATTCAGTTCGATTCAATTCCAATTCAAATACAGCAGTCCCACTTGAGCAAGCACTAGGCAACAGTGCTTTAAAGGAATAAACCTCCAGCAGAACCACACTCAGGGTGGGCGGCCATCTACCTCGACTGGTTGGGGTGAGTGGAAAGAGGAGAGAGAGAAGAACAGCAGACAACAGATATCACAGACAACAAGAAGGCGCAGCAGAAGCGGCAAAGTGCAGGTTGGTAGGACCAGCGACTGCAAATTGGAATCATACAACTCCGAGGACGAGGACACCTACAGAAAGGTACAGAGAGAGAGAGCAATGCACCACTAGGGGAGAAAGAAAACACAAAGTTAATAACATGCAATGATGGCTTAAAGGTGAAGGAGGAGAGGAGCTCAGTGTAATGTGGGAGGTCCCCCAGCAGATTAAATCTATAGCAGCATAACTAAGAGATGGTTCAGAGTCACCTGAGCCATCTCTAACTATAAGCTTTATTATGTAATGTAAAACCAGACCAGTGTGAAATGAGCTGGACTGTCTTCTGTGTATTTGGTTTTTGGGAAAAAAAAAAAAAACGTAATGAGGGGGTGATCACCACAATATAGTGTTTTTTATATCTCTCTCTCCCTCTTATTCAGTGTCTTACGCGTTCTCTGTTATTTCACACTGATTTCCGGGCTTAAGGCAAAGTATTGTCTGTTACCCACGAAGGCAGCCAGCTGACGGACACATCGTCGAACTGCTCTTTTATATATACTCTTTTTGGGCATGGTTAGATAGATAGATAGATAGATAGATAGATAGATAGATAGATAGATAGATAGATAGATAGATAGATAGATAGATA
>JAUYWH010000016.1:60290-73511 GCA_034779795.1 Ctenopoma multispine
ACAACAGTAAACCGCGTGTGTCTTCTAACCCGCTGTGGCTCACTCCGCAGTTGGGTCAATCCCACACGCAACAAGGGTCTGATATTGTCTCCTCATTCCAGCTTAATCTGGGTTTTTTCAGAACATTAATAAGTCGCTTAAGTTTAGCTTGTAGATTCAAGATGGACGCAGAATTCCTGTGAGTTTGTCAGTAAAAAAAAGCATATGAACAACCTCCATTTCAGTTTGTATGTCGCAACAGCGGTAACTTCATTAATTATTGATGATCATTAATTGTCTCGACTCAGAGTCAGGATCGGTCAGAATGTTACAGTAAATTATTTTGTGAGGTTTTTCACATGCTGTCCTCATGTGCTGCATCAGGGATGTCTGAATATTTACATTTTCAAACCGCTGCAATACTGCACAAACAGAATGACAACGAGAGAAGTAGTGAAAGTATGTACGGAATGTTTCCATACACAAAGCTGATAAAGGTTTGACACGTAGGATTTTTACCCTCAGGTCGTTTGCGCGACACACCTGGGTTGTTTCTGCACCCCACAGTTTAAGAATCACTGCCTTAACTTCAGAACAGTTGTGGGCTTATAAACTCAGCTGATACCAACAACAACTTTGATCAAACTATCATTTCAAAAGCCTACTTGGGCACTTCATATGTATGTAAATATAATGTCTGTATAAAGCTGCTGGAGTTATTCATGGCTGAGTAACAACTATTAACCTCTGAAGGATGCTTGATATGACACAAAGTACGATCTTGTATTTGACCCACCTGCCAGATCATTTACGTTATGTTGCAGAAGTGCAGCTCGGGAAGTGAAAATGTGTTATGAGATATAATGGAGGGCTCTTTAACCTCTGAGAGCACAACTTGTTAACCACTTGAATCTTACAATTCAAGTGCCTGATGAATAAATTGCCAGTGGCCAGCTTGCATAGATTTCATATTGGATGGATTTTTCTGTACACTAAGTCAGCCTTTCAGACCCCCGAAACATTTTGCCAGCTATGTGTATTTTAAAATACCCATTCTTCAGGAGAGTTTTGTCTCATCATTTTACTCTCAGACCACCACAACAAATTCAGTCTTTTGTGTGTCGGGCATAGCATATTCATTTAGATTATCGTTAGCATACGATCCTATCATATGTCTACAATTCTTGTAGAAGTCGTATCAATGCAGCAATTAAGTTTAAAGGTAGCAGTCAATAATAATGTCTTCGCTGTTCTTGGAGCTTTCAACAGTGTACCACGGCCTTCTTCTTCAGTGGTGATTGCGCAGGCCTCATCGCATTAACTTACAGGATTATGACAAACAAGAAGATAGATAAAATATAGATACTCTAAAGACTATAAGAAGGTCCACCAAGGTAACAATTGAATCTCCACACTCAAATAACGTTATTAACTTCAAAGTCCTGACATCACTTCCTGTCTATAGCCACACCTGTTAGGTTGTGCATAGTTGTGTAAAGCAGCCTTTCGTAGCACGGTTCTTTAAATCAGTCTTTCTGAAAAACGTCTCTGAAACTTGGCATAAATGCACCAGCCCAGCAATGTGTGTATAATATACATCCTACTAACTGGGACGTCCATCTTATGTCGTCATTACAACATTTTCCATCTTATAGTTCGCCAGCTGTGATCTCCTGACATATAGCAATGGGTATGTGGGAAACAGTGTAATAGAAATAATTTACAATGAAAAAATAGACAATGATATTAGACAGTTTTTTTTACTATAAGCCCCCCCCCAATCTAGACATAAGAAAACACTTGACATGCTGTTGAGGACAGGCTTGACTTTTACTGACTGACACTATTACGAATGTGGTTAAGAGTGTATGTAAGTGAGAGAGAACAAATAAACACAGTATTGGTAAAATATTACAGCTTGTAACATTAACATGCGTACATAACAATATGGTAAATGGTCTGCTCTTCTATAGCACTTTTCTACCCTACTGGTACTCAAAGTGCATTTACACAGTTTCCCATTCACCTATCACACACACAAAATCACACACAGATGACAGAGCTGCCAGGGCATCTTGGGGTTCAGTGTCTTGCCCAAGAAACTTCCACATATGACAGGAGGAGCTGGGATGGGACGACTGCTCTTCCTTGTGAGGCACAGCCGCCCAGAAAGTATTAGTAAGTCTGATAGAGGCTGTAATCTTTTCTGTGTCTTCAAAGAACAAGGTCTTCTATGTGTACCAGCCTGTACTGAACAGTGTATCAGCGTGTGAGTAGTTCATCTGTGCATGTGCCATCACCACTAAGACCTGTTTTACATTCAGAGTGAAATGACTGAGATGCTGATAAAACCATGCCATTACCTAGCAGTCAACTGACTTTCAACCCTCCTGCTGGCTCAGATTCTTCTCAGAATCTTAAGTTTTGTCATCACCATTTCATATACTGCTCACAAAACACACAATACAGTCTGCACTTTCAAAGAGCACAATGTAGGAAACCTGAAATTGAAGTGTATATCACATATTAATAGATCCTCACACCGTGTGGTGGTGTATTGCGCTGCCACAATAAATGCCAGACCTGGTTTGAAGTAAGAGACATTGACAGAATTGCCTTGTGTGGTGTTTAATGTTTTATCTTTTTACATGCTGGCCCTCTGCTTTGTTTGTCTTGCACAGAAGTCAAAACCGGAATCATCTCAACACACAATACAAATTTTTTTGCCAGTTCAGAGAGATTACACTGGGATTTACCAATAATTAATGAATGTATTGAGATGGCTGTGATGTCATTCATAAGGGATTCAAAGGATTATATTGTTTTGATATGCTCTGGCTGCAGCATCTTTAACTTGTACTTTTAATTTTAATCTTCTGTAAATCTCTTTCCAGGTGTTCAGTGTATGAAGGAACTGACTGACTGAATACACTGAATCATGAAAATAACTGACCAACTGTGAGGATTCTTGCTGACTGCAGACACCAGTGTAGGCTCACTCATGATCTGCTTGATATGTGGTACGTCCTAGTTAAAAGCTCACTGCATAACAATGTGAGCCTCAGTGATGCAGTATTTCTGTGGTAGTTACTTAGTTTCTAAGAAACAATTATAGATTAAACTTACAGTAGAATCCAGGATTCAAATGAAAACATCATGGAGCACATATTCACCTTTTCACCTCTGTGACATGGAGAGGATGATGGAGAGTTTCTAAACTGATCAGTGCTGACACAGCAGAACTACAAGAATCATCCTTTTTATTCTTCTTCCTTCTCCACGTGATGCCTACATTGCCCACAGTGGAACTGGACCTCAGGCAGTTGAGTGACATTCAGGTTAAGTATGTTGTATGCTAGTGGCTAATGCAGCCTGTAGGTTCAATTAGAAGTCCTCCTCTGGAGCCACAACATTAACCCCTG
This sequence comes from Ctenopoma multispine, assembly GCA_034779795.1. Classification (NCBI taxonomy): domain Eukaryota; kingdom Metazoa; phylum Chordata; class Actinopteri; order Anabantiformes; family Anabantidae; genus Ctenopoma; species Ctenopoma multispine. Next base: position 63,692 of record JAUYWH010000016.1, read on the forward strand.
TGGTGAACAGGGGTCAGCACAGACACTCTAACTGGACTGCAGCTACACAACCCCATGTGCATGTGATGCGCTGTGTTCTGACACATGTAAAACAGAGTGGAAATTACCACATTCCTAACATCTAAAATCACACATGTGAAACATCATCACAGCAACATGAAGACTCCTTGGCAAAAATGTATCTATTAAGAAGTGAAAATGTAAGAGTAAACCCAGGTTATAAGAAATATCACTGCAGATAAGGTAGGGAAAATAGAAATAAGAACATTATAAACAAGAACATCCACAGAGAAATAATAAATAGTGTAATTGTACTATACATTTATATAAATACATGTTAATTGTACTTGGGTATGTACAGTATAGGCTCTGTCTATTTGACAAAAAGAAAGCCCAACATAGAATTGAGATGTTAGATGCCACAATTTACTGATGCATGGAGGCTGCAAGGAAAATACATGACTTTCAATTCAATTCAACTATTTATATAGCGTTAAATCACAACATAAGTCATCTCAAGGCACTTACAGTGTAGGGTTTAAAACCTTACACATTATATATATATATACATATATACATACATACACAGAATATCTGTAGAAGACCCAACAGTCCCACTTGAGCAGCACTAGGCAACAGCGGAGAGGAAAAACTCCCTTTAACAGCAGAAGCCTCCAGCAGAACCAGGTTCAGGTCCGGTTAGGGTGAGTGGAAAGAGGAGAGAAAAAAAGCAGGCAACAGCGATTTGTTGCTTTTGGTGAGCACCCGAGTGCGCTTACTGTGTTCACCAAAATGAACCGCGCCAAGGGGGAAACAAACTTGAATTCGATTCAAACGGACTAAAGCCTGTGGGTGTGAAAGCGCCCTAATTGATGCATGTTATCATTGCTAACATGATAGCCAAGAGATGAGGAGATAGTAGCAAATAGACTGGCAGGCTGTATGGATCACGTAGTGACTTTTTCTAAAATATTGCAACTGCCATCTATACTGCAATGAGCAACAATGTAGTTGCTCACTCGCTAAAAACAACTCAAACTGAACCAGAACAGTTTAACCTAAACCCAAAAGAGTTTGCTGGTAATTGTCTCTATAAAAAAATACTGAGCACAGCAGCATTAAACATTTCTTATAATAGTGTAATAACTTTGCAGATGCATTAATAGGGTATGGAAGTTTTGGGAAACATCAGAACCCTATTTTGACCAACTTAGGCTGGTGCATGAGATGGAAATAAAACTCTATTATTGGAGTTTGTAAAATATTCATTCGGAGCTGAAGTTTTTTTTATGAGAATAATTCTTTATAAAGTTGTGATAGACTTCTGAAAGATGTGTTCCCATTCTATATACTCACAGTAGCATTACTGCAGCAGTAGTATACAGAAATACCAAGTGTTTCTAAAGCAGGTAGACGGTTTAATTCTGATGTATCTTCATAAGACAGTCAAAATGTTGCTGTCTTGCAAATAGCGTGTTGTTCAATTAGTTTGTTTACCAGTACACCTCAGTGAGGTTTTGAACCACCCTGTTTGTTTTCTATTTCCATTTCCACTTTCTTCAGCTGTAATTAATACAGTGATTCAGTGTTTTCCATTTGTCAGTGGACCAAACAAAACTACAAGAGAATGAAACAGTGTGAAGCTGTAAGCTGTGCTGTGATGGTGATGTACATACAGTAATACTGTACATCTGCTCTGTATTTCTGTGATGCTCTCCTGTAAGTCCAGTGGAAAATGTCACATGAAGGACTCGGTGCAGCCTGAGAAAATTAATGTTCAATTACTGTGGAGTTAGAGCAATTTGAAAAGGCTTCCCACCCCCCCTCCGGAGGCTGGGCTTACTCTATTTTTCCATCTGCATATGTCACCTGTAACATTAATTTGAATAATAGCCAAATGGTGTCTCTTCACTGCTACCTTCCCCTCCATTGCCCCTGTGGCGTCCACAGGGCACGCAAAGGGCTTCTCATTTGCTTCCTCATTGTTTCAACCACGTCTGTGGGCGTCGCAAAACCTTTCAGGCTGCACACATGCTGAATGTCAACACTCTGAGCGCTTAACACTGGATTTTCTTTCTACAAGCTTTCAGTGTTTAAGAAACTTGGAATAAAAATACATATTTTATAATGTGTGCTAAGTGTGAAAATAGGTTTTTCTATTCAGAATGATAAAGGAAGATAAGGAGGATGGACTCTATAATCTTCCTCCTCTACTTCTGCTCTGGTTAATTGATCCAGTTCCCATCCACTGCCTGCTCGCTCGACGACTCCGAACCCGTCTCAAAATCTACAAATACAAATTGAAATAACAGCCTTGTTGTTCCGTAATAATTCTACTGTGACACATCAACGGGAACATTTCAGCCATTCCTCTTCCTCCAGCTCCACGCCTGCTCCTCATTAGGCCTGTATATAAAGCTCTTGCTGAAAAGTTTCAGAGAAAACCGCATTGTGTTCTAATGTAGAATACAGACATCAACTTTTCTCTCCCTGGATCTCCACACCATATCTTTTTTTCTCCCCTCCCCCCCTTTTTGTTTGGGATTTCTTGTGAAGTTGGCACACTTCAAAGCTGTCGGATTGACAGTGCTGCAGACTGAAAGATCCCATTCATCTGCCTGGTGGAATTATGCAGACATCTCTCTTGAGCACCACTTCAGAACCTCACTCTCTTTACTTTAAATATCTGGCCTCTGCATGACACTCTGCAACAAGCTGAAAAAAAATATCTGTGGAGGAAAGGAGTAGGAAGGAAAAAAGAAAAAATAGAATAGAAGAAAAAATGAGCTAGTTTAACACAATACAATCGCACATCAGTTAAACACCCTACAAGCTGTTAAATGGGATGATACCAGTGAGAGTGAGAAAACATGACTTCTATTGCAGGAACCTGAGTCAGGAGGAGTGTGTAGTAAGAACATATACCAGACCGACAGAAGATGACAAATAAGACAGCACATATGCATGGCTAATGAATTTTCTGCCTCATTTAGTCCCTGTCAATCTCAACATCTTTTGAGTTCATGTTCACACGAGACTCACCGGGTTATCACACTCATCCCTCCTTCCTCCCTGACCACAACCAGCAAATGACAAACTGAACTGCATCCGTGATGATGTTATGTAATGAACATAATCATATAATAATTATGCTGTAATGCAACATGTTTGTTGAATGAATGAAGCCAAGATGAACAGAAACCAAATTTCAAGGAGGTGGTAGGGGTGGATGGAGGGCGTATAATGTGCAGGAATTAGGCCAGAGTTGCGTGTGTGGGTGGGTTTAGGCAGGAAAAGCACTTTGATAAGGGTTATAGGAGTCACAAGTCTGGATGTTTTACTGCAAGATCAAGTATTTTTGTGAAAAAGAACATACGATGTGTATTTTGACAGATATATTTACATTGCCTGTGTACATTTCATTGATATGTTAAATATACATTTATTTGCAAGTTGTCATTTATGTGAACGATGTGAACACACAATCATTTAATCCTAATAATACTAAATGATTATTAATCCCTTGAGCTGCCAATGGTTTGGGGTTCAGTGCCCTACCAATTGAGCCACTTTCGCTCCTAAAGACATAATCAACATAATCAAGTTTCAGTTGCGTTCTGCACTAAAACATTTTTGTAATTGCAGTTTAGTTATATATGAGTCAAATTTTTAGGAGACAGGGTTGCTACCAGGCTTCCTGCTCCAGAGATTGCTGCACTGCGCCTGTTCTATCATCCATCACAGCTGTCATAATCCTATCTGTGCTAATATTACAAACAAAGCCCTGGGTGCCAGGGTAGTTTATCAAATACAAAGACACAGTATGGTGTCACGAGGCAGAATGTGGCAGTGCCTTGGTGCTGGAGTTTTAGCATAAGGGGTGAAGGTGCTCATAGGTGTTTGGCACAGCATGGAAGAAAAGCTGAATACATTATAGGCAGGAACAATGGCAGTCAGACAGGTTACAATATTTATTTTGCTTTCATTTCATAAGATTATCTTACTCTGTACTACTAGTCACTTTCTACCTTGTCTCCTGTTGATGATAAAATATCATCAATAATTGAATCAATCTTTTAATTTGAGAATCTATCCTTGAACCGAAAACATCGGGATCAGAAATGTTCATAGCTAGTTAGCTGGTTTCTACCTTATACTCTTTGACTTTTAGTGCTGGACAGCTGGTTTGGTGTGCAGTGTCCCTGCTGCTGCTCCTGTGGCTAAAAGTGGAACTGAGGGTCAGAAAACCAAAAGAATTGTCTAAAAGATGCTAAAGGTTTTGTACAGACAGGGAAAGAGTTTCTGTGCTGCACATAAACAACGGTTTTAATGAAAAATATGTTTTGTTTTTTTTTTTGGCCATCTTTTGCCAAATTGAGTACACATGATCCGGAGTCTTCATTATGTGTGAATAAGGTAGTAAATAAGGTAACGGTCAGAGATGGGGTTGTTACATCTACCCACACTAATCCCCTGCCTTTGTTTCACGTAACGAGCCTATTCAGATAGGTGTGAGGTGAAACCAACCTGGAGGATATATTTGTGGCCACTAGCCAACTTCACTCAGATTGATAAAGTTCTGTGGATGCAGAACGAAACGTCTCTACTTGGAAGAAAGAAGTCCAGTTGCCATGACTCAATCTTCAGACAACTTTACCTGGAAGATAAATAAGGTAATATTACAAGCAGGTCAAATGAAATCACATTTGTGATCTATTATGTAGCTACATATACATGTATAACTGCAAGTCTTATTGTTTGGGGTCTTTTAAACGAGAGGCTGACACAGTTCACAAGCTTCTCCAGGTTTTATAAAGTGATACAGCGTTCATTTTAAATATAACTACAAGTGGTCTCATGATCTTAACCTACATTCTAACCCTATTTAAATGTCCATGACATATGAGTAGTTATGATTTTAAGACATTACAAGATGTAACTAACACCCGAGCTTCGATAAATCTACTTATCTACAAGGAGACTATCAATATGTGGCTCATTTAAAAGAAAACAGCTCTCATCCTCCTATCACTTTGCCTTTCTCAGCCTGGTTTGGCTTTGTCTGGCTTGCCTGCTAAACAACAAGCATTTATCACAATGTGCTTCCACTTATTACCATGTGAATCTTGTTAGGTATTTTATGTAAAACGCATCCCCCTAGTAATTGTCTAATGCTGTGCATACCGGTTTGATGACAATTACATTCAGTTTACTTGGAAAAAGAAGTTTGGTGCTATGAGTTCTCAGATGAAGACCATTCACCATAGATGCAATCAATATGCTGTGACCAACGTTGCTTTGTAGTATAAGCTGCAATGGCTGCAGCAGTCGTACCAGTGTGATTACAAGACTAATTGGACCTAACAGAATAATTGTTAGTTAAACCACCACAGCCGCAGAAGTATGAGCAACATTCACTGAGCACACAAAGGACGAGTATGCTGTTGTTGCTGAGCTGGCTCTTCCCGAAACAGCCTGTAATAATGTTGGAGGTACAGGACAGCGTTCACATCCCCTTAGTGACCCAACACACACACACACACACAAACACATATATGGTAAGACGCACAACAGCTGTTCTGGAGACAGACGAACAGTGAGGCAGAGGAAGCCGTCTGACCATTTACCTCCAGCCTCATCCATCACTACTGACAGTTCTCTATCATTGCTCACATTAATAAAATCTCCATCAATATTGTGGGCCAGTGTATTCCCCAGTGAGCTGCTCCCTGTCTTGGTGTCTTTGTAGAGATGTATATGATGAATCTAACCTCTCAATAGCCAATATATTAGACCTCATACACAGGAGATATGGCTATTGGATAGAATTTAAATTGGTTGTGTAAAGTTTTTTTGCAGTTCCTGGTGGAGAAATGCTGAATGTGTATGTAGCAATAACATACTTGTAGTTCCTGAAATACTTTTAAGATAAATATGTGGGACCAAAATGTATATGTTTTTTATCGACTTCTCAAAGATTCACATTGATGTGATTATTGCCCATTTAGCTCTGGACAGTTACTTCCAGAACAAGAATTTCAACTACACTGTTAGCCTTTGCTGTAATTTCCATAGCTTAATACTACAAAATCAACAGTAAAAAACGGTAAAGTATGTTTGCAGTTCAGTACTGTAATTTGCATGGCATCGTGGGTAAATTCCATGACATCACATTATTTTTACGGCAACTCACTGTACTCATGGAAACAGCTGTAAAATACAGCAAATGTAACAATTGGTGATGTTACTGAGATTATACTGTTACACCATCTGGATTTCTGTTGTTTTCTACTGTAGATCTAACAGTCATTACTTAAATTCTCATTCAGAGAGTATTACCATAAAGTTCAATTCATTGTGAGAGTAGTAGGACATATAAACTACAATATGCAATATAATGTTTATCTTAAGGAGTAAGCTATAGCTACAATAAAATGTAATTTATTGAATTGGGCTATTATAATAATACATTTATTTATTTATTAAAGGAATTTGAAAATATTTTAATTACAATCTGCTCTGTATAAAACATGACTCAGTAATAAAGACTGTTCCTTTTCTATTTTCTTTCTATAGGTTACATTCAGAGTAATAGATAAAGATAGATAAAAATGATTACTTCATTTAGCAGGGGTTGCTTTTCTTTCTCTAAGCCTTTCTTATACAGAAAATGAAGTTATTTTTCGTTTAAGGTGGTACTTTTTAACACACCTCTGCCTATTTACACAGAACTAACATAAAGACCCTGAAGATCCCTTACAAAAAGTACACTTTAATTTCATACTATTAAGTATACTTTACGTACTAGGTATACTTGTGTTAATGTACGTTTAGTATATTTTTTTCAATACACTGAGACTAAGTTGGCCCACTATTTAGTACGAATAATATATTTGAAGTACACTGATAATTACACACTTCTCAAGTCAGACAATCACTTCTATCTGAGTACATCCGGGCAGTAAACTAGATTACAGTAATACTGCAAATGGCAATCTTTACATTTAGATATTAAGCGCTTCAGAGGGAAGGTCTAAAAATAAAAGAGTTAAAACTGTGAGCGAGAAGGCTGTGACTGCTCAGCCTTCTCGCTCACAGTTTTAACTATTTTATTTTTTTAAGTAATGGTTTCACGTAGTTACTCTGTTCAAAAGGTAAAACACCATGTTACACAACAATTTGTGACAAATTCTTCATTTAAAACATCAATTATTTGTTTCATAGTTCTTTGTTTTCACAACCACTGTAATGCATGCTGGGTATTTCTACTGTATGTATTTCAAATATGCTTAAATGTAAATATGTCTAGTATATCCCTAAAAGTGCATAAAATGTGACCTAAAACTATATTTTCTTTATTTCTAGCTTTAAAAAAGTGTACTAATAATATACGTGAATATACTTTTTCGTAAGGGATGCTTTGGTGGTCAGGATATACAAGTTCAGGTGTTGTGCCAGAAATCTCCCACTAGGAACATGCCACATGAAATCCAGATGACTATCCACATGAAAGTACATATACACCACTAACCAGCATCAGTCCTACAGCTTCACTCTCAAAATTTTTCAATTCTAGAACAAACAGAAACAGTATTTTTAGGATGGTGAATTTTCTGGCTGGCCAGTCTGGTATGAGATGCACTCTAAAGAAATTTACAAACAGTTACCTTAAGATGTGCAACTTAGAAATATTCAGGTAACTAAATGGAGTTGACTCGGGTTACATGCACGGTTGACTCAACTGTGTAACTGTGACTAGTAACATGTTGTACGCAATCCATGACAACTCTGCTTGCTTCCAAATGATGCCATAATTTGTGTTTCTCATCCAGTGAATGCATCTCTCGAGTGAATAAAATATCATCAAATCTTTACTCGTTTCCTTCTAAACTGACTGACATGGGACACATTAAATATGAACTGGTAACAGCTAATCAGCCTGAAGGTAAGTGTGTGTGTGTGTGTGTGTGTGTGTGTGTGTTTTTTTTCTGGAACCCTGCACTCTCTTACAGTATGTTGCTGCTGTTCCCTGACATCATGGTAAAATAGGACGTGTTAAAAAGTAAATGACCGCCTGTAGGAACACGGTATCCTGGCAGTGTTGCCAGTAAATTTCCACAGAAGAGGCTATAGTGCATTACCATCATGTTGTCCAAGAGTGTTATACAACAAATTAACACAGAGTTACGGTATGACGCTGGTAACAGTGGCGCCAGTATGATACTGTAAAGTGGAGAGTAAAAGTCTAACAGTGTCAGTTCAATTTTTAGATTTGTATTACTTCCAACATAGTCGTAGTAGAAAATGTTGACACCATGCAGCTCGTGGCAGTCAAAGCAGATTAATACTCATGAAAGCACTGACTTGATGGTGATCTTTAGGTAAATGTCAAGGGGCCATGGATAAAACAGAGTTCATTCTTTGTGGGTAAGGAATATTCATACGTTAATGTAAAACATGACCTTTATTTTTATAGAAATAGTTTATAATGGAAATGAATAATGTTTTTTCAATGACGAGAGATCAATAGAGGGTATATGAAAATTTTATTGCATGAACACAAGGAGATAGTTGAGGGATGGAACCCAGTCATGAGAGCAGCCTTGCAACTGCTAGGTCAGTGAGGATAGGTAATAGGATGAAACCCTGGGGTCTAGACACTGGTGGTGGGAGAGGAAGATGGAACTATGGTTGAATGCCTGGAATGCCCTTCAGGAATAGGTAGTGATGGGGTGGAGGAGGGTTGTGTGAGCATAGATCTGAAAGGCAAAATGACAGAAACAAGGTGATATTTAAATGAGCTGATTGGCTTGAGAAAGCAGGAAAAAAGTTATTGGTTAGAGATGGTGATGATAAATTGAATGAAAGGAATTTTGACAGCGTGGGAAAGCGGAAATGATGGAATAGATTTTGTGAGCAATTCCAGCAGAGAGTGAGTATAAATTATCTTCTTTATTGAGCTTCGCCAAAGCTTCAAGTAACAAAGACACGGTGTTACTGTAATCATGTGGACCTATCATTCTGAGTCAGCGAATATCTAAAGGAAATCTCACAGCACATGTCACATTTCACCTGAACACTGGAACCAAGATCATGCAGTATGAATGTACAATGTTCAGTAAATGTCATGGCAATTGATTCATTCTATTTCTTTTGTCAAGTACAATGTTAACTCTGATTGGGTCAGAGAAAAATTAAGGAGGCTGAGAAAGTTATATCCATCTTCGGGGACCATGAATATTCACATTTCAGATTTCAAATTGTGGCATTTGGCTTTTAATCTTGTTATGTTGTGTGTATCAAGGTCAAATTCTGACATATTGATGTTATCTAAATGACTAGGAGTAATCCTCTGGGCACTATGAATAATTATGGCAATCTGTTGAATTTTATGATATCCTGTATACAGTGTCCTCTGGGAAGCATGAGTGTGCTCGGTATCACAGTCTGTCTATTCTCATAGTTTGTAACACAAATGTATGTGACTTGATGTTGGCACACCAGTAAACAAGTGTGAGTTGACCAGTGTTTTCATGTGTGAAACAAATGTGGCCATTAGTGGGTAGATTTCGTTGATGAACAGGAAATTTAGATTTCGATTTGATTTGATAGTTGTGATAAAGGAGAGGTCAGATGATTACAGAGATCATTAGGAGTAACCCATCAGTGAATATGAATATTTACACTTTAATTAAACAGATCTTTACCAGATGATGAATGAACAGATGAATGAAATCATACTGCAATCAAGCCCTGCTGCAATCAAAGCCAAAAGGCCGGCTAGTGGAAAATACATGAAGTTAGACAAGTTAAGGCACCT
>JAUYWH010000016.1:73611-98269 GCA_034779795.1 Ctenopoma multispine
GGGGCGGCTGGGGCGGCTGGGGCGGCTGGGGCGGCTGGGGCGGCTGGGGCGGCTGGGGCGGCTGGGGCGGCTGGGGCGGCTGGGGCTCAGGAGGTAGCGCAGTCGCCTGCTAATTGTGGGATTGGTGGTTCGATTCCCGGCTCCTCCTGTCATATGTTGAAGTGTCCTTGGGCAAGATACTGAACCCCAAGTTGCCCCCGGTATGTCAGGTCAATCTGCATAGCAGCTCTGCCATCGGTGTGTGAATGAGAAGCAGTGTAAAGTGCTTTGAGCAGCAGAAAATTGTCTTTAATTCCTTATTATCAATATATAAATCAGAGGTATTTATGACCATTCTGTCTAAAAAGAACATGAAAGCACCACTGAGGTTTGGAAAACTTTATCTGAACAAACCAGAAGACTTCTAGAACAAATGAGACCAAAGTGGAGTAGTTGTTTGGTGATAATCAAACACAACATTGAAAGAGAAACACCTCATGCACACTGTCAAGCATGATGGTGGAGGCGTGATGATTTGGGGCTTGTTTTGTAGCCACAGGACTTGGCACCTTCCAGTAATTTAGTTGACCATAAACTCCTCACTAGACCAGAGTATCCTAGAGGTAAATATGGGCCATCTTGTCCATCCAAGCTAAAGCAACTACTCAAACTTTGGTCATGCGACAATGATCAGGGGCAGTAATTTTATATTTGAATGCCTGAAGAATAAAATAATTAAGGTTTTGTAATGGACTAATCAAAGTCCAGACCTCAACCCAGTTGAAATGTTGTGGTGGGACCTTAAAAGAGAGTTGTGTATAAGCAAATGCCCAAAAACGCAATCTATGGATGTCTCATACTTTGTGAAGAAACAGTTTCTTGAATAAGACAAAAGATTCCTTATCCACATGTTACACAAATGTGTTCAAACCGAGTGTTCCATGCTGCTGCGAAGCACCTCAGGAAAACTGGCATCACAAAAGTGCTCAGCTTTTTGAGCTGCCTCCCAAACTTGTCACCAATGCATTCAGTAGTGCACATCTGTTCTTGGGAAATATAGGACTGAAGCATTATATAAGTACATTTTGAAGGACTGTGATGCATCTCCTTGATGCAGATGTGACTGGAATATGGCATTGTTGTAGCTGTGAGCAGAACTTCTGAAAGCGGAGAATTCCTCAGATGTAATCTCCTTTGCCTGGATGAAAGGCCCAGTCATAACGGAGCATCTCCTGCTTATGAGGTCTCTGTGGAGCAGGTCTGTAGCTTAGGAGGAGATTACAATGGATTTACCACTGATCTCACTCACTCCTTTACAACTCCCTCACCCCCTGCTACCTTCACCTCCCAAAAGTACCACTCTGTGTGTGCTGCAGCCAATTGTCACCAGCTTTGTTATAGGTATGTGAAGCAGCAATGAGATCGAAAGCTTTAAGCTAAAGTGGAAAACTTGCTCTGGTCAATCAGAGGGAGCTGCATTTACAATCCATACAGCGCTGATTCTTTGTCTCGGCTCGAGAGTTTGTGGAAATCTGGGTCACTTCATGATAATGGGGTGAGGATGCAGTCATAAGGATGAGGTCACACTGGGGGATCGTTCAAATCCTGCTCTGCTGATGAAAAACCCGCAGTTTCTCTTCTGAAATGCAATATAGGTCATTCCTGCAAGGATCTGTATGCAGCACATACAGAGGAGGGTGGGTTGTCGATGAATAATTAAAGCAGCCAGATAGCTGGGTGAAATAATCCAGTGTTTGTGTAGCAAATCAACGTGATGAGCAACACCTAGCTGTGCTTGCAGCGTAGCCTCAAAGGGCATGTATCAAGGGAAAAGGATAAGCTGGAAGTGATTAGTCATGTTTATTACTACAGACATCACAACTCTCCATAAGGTGCAACAACAAAGAGAGAATTTCATCACTGTGTTCAGGTGAATTCATCATTACAACTCATTTGGTTATTTGGCATCTGTTATATTTGGCTGCAGTGCTTCCATCAAAAAATAGCCTCTCCATCCATCTCATCTGCACTAACAAGTTTATCACAAACGCAAAGCAGGTGGGATTAGGGTTTCCGTTTTTTACCCACCTAACAGAGAAACCTTTTATTGACTGTGTCTGCAAAACTGTCGTTAGCCTACTTATAATAATGTCACTTCAGCATCTTTACGCTTACTGCATGTTAAGACCAACTTCAACTGACTGGTTAAAAATTCTAAATACACATGCCTCCTTCTCTGACAATTAAGCATGGACTGAATTATCTGATTTTATATTTGCTATTTCATAAGATGTCTGCGAGTCTTTAAGTGAAAAATGTGAGCCCATATATTCCCATGCTGTCCTGTTTGTATGTTCAACTCTTTTTAAACCATTAAGAATATTTCAGAGATATAATGTTCCACTAGCTTCTGTAACTCTGTGCAGTCACTGAGTATTTTTATATTAATCTTTCTGAGCTGGAATCACTTCCTAGGGATTATTTTATTGCTAAAATATTTGATATTGGAATTCAAAACATTTTTAATTTAAAGAGACCATATTATGCTCAGTGGGAAGAGCAGTCGTCTCCAAACCCAAGGGTGAGTGATTCGATTCAGTCCTGCCAGGCTACATGTTGAGGTGTCTACTAGCACTGATATGTACTGTCTGCATAACCAGTTTCCCACAGGGATCCATAACGTTTCAGCTGTTATTATTATTATTTTTATAATTGTGGGTTTACATTTTTTTACTGGGGCTATATTGAAACATTTTTGGTTGATTTTAAATCCAAACCCCCCCTTTTTTTTTTTTACTACCTTAGCAAACCCAAGTCTTTTGATAGTTTTACTTTTAGTGGTATTCCAACCCGTTTTAATCCCACATCCTCACATAATGACACGTCCCACTTCATACAGATGCTCAAAGTGCTCCCTGGTGTCACTGTTTGAGGCACTGGGTGTGTCTGGAAGTTGAGTCATGGCAACTGAACTTCTTTCTTGTAGGTTTGAGGAGAAGTCCAGTTGCAATGACTCAACGTCCACACAACTTCACCTCGATGACTGAGAATCTTCCCAGACATCCTTGATGCTACAGGAATGATGGTGGCTGGCTGTCATGACAACCATAAGCATTCGGTTACAAGGTGGAAAGATCACGGTTTGATTGACTTTATACACAAACACAACTGGGTTAGGAACAAAAGCTTTAGGGTTAGGTTAAGTTAAAAGATAAAAGACATACTTCTTGGAGCAGTCCTGTTACAGCAGACTATGTCTCACTAAGTCAGCTGACATCCTGTGACACTAGAGGCTCTGTCAAAGCAGCTGGATAGTGTGTTTCTTGGTCAGATACTACTTTTATATTTGTCGTTTTCTCGTCTCTCAGTTGACATGGCAAGTTCTCTTAAATAAGTTATCAAGTGATGACAAAGAATTTTGATGCAGATTAACACAAACAGTTGGACTTTTGCCTTAGAGTTTGCAGTGCAGTTGCTCCGGCTCTAGTTAGAAAGTGAATCGACCAATAAGACCATTTCAAAACTCCAGATGTTTAATCAGTGCAGTTAGTCTTATTGTGAATGACTCATATCTCTAATTGTTGTATTCTTCATTTGTGGGTGACTGTGGCACCGTACCTCCCTGCTGTTTCTTCTCCTGGACTCTTCATTTCTCTTATTGGACAATTTCTGTCTTCCCTCCAATGTGGTGTAATTAGCTTGTTTTATTTGTTAAGGGGATGGAACTTTCTGTCTCGCTTCTCTATTACAAGACTATGTGATGTGTCTGATGTGTGAGCAGCTTATCAGGCGTGAGAACGCAAGTCTTTCAAGCATATAAAAACCTCATTTACCAATTTTGTATAGATGATAAATAAAACAGTTCTATTTGTTTCACATAAACGTCCTCGGAAGATTCAGACGCTCCTTTTGTTTGTGTCGTCCATCTTCTGTTCTTTTATTCTGCGTGTTTTACAAATAGTCCTTACATCTAATTCACTCAGCTTTCAGAGGTCTTGTCTACATCAAATATAAGCACAACGTATGACCAGTACAACATTAACTGAGCGTGAAGACATCAAATGGGGACAAAGACAGATTGAACCACAGCACGCTGAACTGCCCTTCCTATCACAGAATAAATGAAGCAGAGGAAATGTTGGATTTCTTAAAACTGTTGACTTGAGAACTGTTCAAATGAGACCTGCATACAAATGATGCCCTTGAATTTGTATAACTGAGTGTTTCACTCATTTCCAGGAGACTTGCAGTATAATCTGATGTGATATTTATGTCATCACTGGTGATAATATTTAATACGAGGATTTATTTTAAAGTTACTTTTATAACCTTTGTCTGTCGACACTCGCAGAATACAAATATCCACAAAGCTGTTTCTGAGGTCTCTGGATCAATCCAGCTGCCCTTTGAAATTCAGCCTCTTCCCTCTGATAACCCAGAGACTCCAAAGAAGTTGCCAACAGTTTCCTCCTAATTATTATGCTAGCTATCAAAGAAGCAAGTAAGATTTTGGAGGAGGATTTATTGATAAAAATTACCATAATTTAGCATTACAGTGCACTGATTTTCATGTCAGACAAGCAGAGGAGAATAATGGAAAGCACCTCACAACACAAAGGAGCATACTCGTGCATGTGCGCACACAACTTGGAAACAGTAATGGTTGTCTGGCAGAAAGGCGTTCCGGTAATGTGATGTTTTTCTGCGTGAGTAGTTTAGGATTACAGCTTGTAATCCAATAATTTCACAACCGATACTAATGCCAGTAATGACACAATCTTTTTTTTCTGTCTTAAAGAAGTTTTGGTCACTGGGGGCTCAGTGGGGAAGACTCTATGGTTGATTGCCATCATAAGGGCAAAGAGATACTAATTTATGCCACCTCTCTGAGTAATATAATGTTTCGCCTGTAATCGCCTGTAATGTATTTTATGTATAATGCATGAAATGAAACAGTAAAGAAAGGTCACTAATGAAAAATACACAGCTAAACCTCAACCCTGAGGAATCCCCTCAAAGACGCTGTGCAATAAAGAACCTGCACCTGTTTAAAACCTTTGAGGTAAAACTCAAAGAAAAACAAATTAGAACCATACACTGGGGCCCGGCCAGAGGGGAGGCCACCACCTGCTCCTTAACTCCTCCTATAAGTCAGGTACTTATAATAAATTCATATACAATTTTCAACACAAGCAGGAGAAACCATATTTGAGACTAAATCAAATGATTACATTTTTTTACCTCACCACAATAGCATAAATGGTGTTTCTTGATTTTCTTCATCTAGCTTATGCATCCCCCAATCATTTTTCTAGACCTTCCCACTGACACCTACCCGCTCCTCATGGCAGGTTAGCATAATGGTGTTGTCATTTTTGTGAAATTTTGCATTGAGGTATAAAAGACTAAAAAGGCATCTGCTCCCATAAAGACATAATTTATTCTCTTAGCAAGCACAAAAGCTCATTTTGTTCATTTAGCCAAGTTTAGACTTTGTGGGTTTAAGTGGTGCTATACCACACCTAGGATTACATTACATGTCTGGTTGAAATTGTTCAAAAGCTCACCCACCAACCTACTCAGTTCCAAATGCAGTACTCTTAAAAGCAAGTGGTCAGCTAGCGGTCAGAATTACAATACGTTGGTATAAGCATGTTAAACCTGATGGATTACGACTATGAGCTAAAACTAGACGTGCCTGGCATTGACAGGCCTGGTTATTGAAAGGTTTAGGTTCAGGGAATCAATCACCCACATAAACTCAGCACCAAAAGGTTAGTGGGACAATAGACACTAATTAACCCAGCCAAAAATTTAAGTTTGGAAAAGGTTAAGGAGAAGAGCTCAGAAAATTCAGTTAAAACATATAGTAGGCCTGTAAACTACTAGAAAACAGACACAGGATTCAGCCTTTAAAGAAAGAGCTTTAAATGTAGAGAAGTAGCTGTCGTTCAAGATGAAAACATTTAAAGATCTGGAAATAAATGACCAACCCAAGATATTGAGGGTTACTGATCAACATGTAACCTGAAAGGAAGCTTTAAATAGAGTTATCATCAGCATCCTGCCTAAATGTTTTTCAGTCACAATAAAGTGAATGTCAGGCTGGCTGTGGATGTGGCAGTTCTTCATTGTCCGTGTTGGTAGCTGGACATAATATACTTATAGTGAAGACACGGTCGAATAAAAACAGACTCTCCCTAACTGCTGTGTACAAGCCAGTTTCTTCTACTTCCTTTTCTTTTAGGTATGAGGTAAGTAGTCAAGAAGTGTCACTGTTCATTTCTCTTTGGAGGGAAAGACACACTCATTTAATTAGAATTATAGTGATGTGGTCTGAATAAATACTGAGTTAAAATGCAATACAGAAATTACAAAAAGAATTATGCTTAAATCATTATTCTGGTCACTGTATCATCATCACATTTTAACAATTAATGGTGTCTACTGTAATATCTCAGTGGTTGTACCCTTGGCAGCATCACACAGGCTATTATTCATGGAGCGCCTTTGCTTTAGAGAGACATTTTTCAGTGTCTAACTTTATCCAACCTGAACGGTTCTGTCTTTCTTTCTGTCACAGTGATCTCACATGAGTCCCATTGATTTTGAATTCCACTTTCCACTTTATATGTTTTCCATACTGTTTATTGTCTTGTGATCTTTTAGATGTTTCTTGTAATCCTCTGGGTGATTCTGACATCCAGGTTGGTGTTCTTACAGCCCCCCATAAAAATGAAGATTTTTAAAATGTATGTTGAGAATTAACCATAATTACTAACATTTAAGTTTCTTTTTACAGGAAGAAAATATATATGAAATAAATATAGTTACAATAATTATTCAGTATTTTATCCTTTTTTTCAGTTCAGTCTCCACAAGACGTGAAAGATTCATTGGAGTCAGTCCCTCACTGATGATTAAACATTCATATCAGGTAAGAATGAGGAAAAACACTCAAATGGTGTTTTGGTGCGACAGCAGTGATGGTCAGCAGCTTGCAGTTTTTGAAATCTTTTTATTTATGTTGAACCTGGACTTCACAGTATGAGTACCATCAGCATGCTGAATTATTTATGTACAGTGCTGCTAACTACTTGGCCTAAATTTTGAGTTTGCATCCTATATGCATCTGAATACTAATGTAACATGAGTTCAGCAAGGACATGAAGTTCTGGCTTCACTTTTTATTTTATCACCATAACGAGGCAACAAAATTCACATGTCATATGAGCTGACTTGAGAAGCTAAGGGTCACCATAAACAACAACGGCCAAGACTTTATGAGACCCAAGATATAAATAAGAGCTGCAGAAAGCGCATTCTTGTTAGAGAACATGTGTTTCGCTTGCATCCCCTGAGTAAAGGTCACAGTGAGACAGAGTAATGGCTCTAGCATATTCATTGCCACTCATCTTAATCTAGGCAACCATCTATTTGCTGCAGATGAGCAGGGGGGACCCCCACATCATTTATGATGGGGAAATTATGTACTCAGTTGCTGCGAGGGAAAAAGCAGAGTTATGAGTTACAGTATTATGACTTCCTAGGGTTTAATGAAGGCATCACTTTGCTGCTGAACTGCATAACTGTTGCTGCTTTATGCCATATTTAAAGATATTATAGACCATTTGGACACCTTTTGAGAGCCGAGGCAGCTATACAACATGTTTTATAGTCATATTGTCACCATTAGTGTTGCCTTTTATTCATTTCTCTTTTGCATCTATAAACTGTGAATTCTACATGGATATTAATTATTTTATGTTTTTTTCATTGGCGTCCAATGAGCTGTAAGAACACTGACAGCCTTCTGGCACGGCCTTCAAGAATTTAATTTCATATTTTCATAAAAGAATGAGTAGGCTATAGCTAATTAGAGCAGTAATCCAAGAGAAGTGAGGTGATTGTATATCAAGATGCAAAATTGTTCTGCTTTGTAATTTGCTTTTTTGGTTTGAAAACAAAATATGATTCACAGGGGAGGAGGGGGGATTTCATTCTTTGGAAACTTACTGTGCCAGAAAGCTCTAACAAATCAAACAATCCCTTGTTATATTGATGAAATTTTGTACTTTGGAACAAGATACTCAATTACCCATTACGTGTTACTTATTGACTGAGTAATTTGATCTTTTAACCTGCAATGACATTTCTGGCCACTTGGGGTAATGGGAACATTCCAGTTCCGGTTAGGAAATACTCATATTTGTGGGTAAAATAATGTTACGATGGTACATTATAAAAAAATCAAGCTTTTCAAACAGGAAACAAACTGTTTTTCGTGTTTCAAAGTCCTGTGTTTTCTCACAAATTATGACACAGAGCACCACACATGCTCCTGTCATATTTTCTCTATCCACTAAGTTTTGCCTGATTATCATCTCTCCATGATAACAGGCGAATAACAGGATAAACTAGGGATGCCAAGACTGTCCACAGTTTGACTCAGACCTTGATTTTTGGTTGTGTTTTTTGGGGTTTTGTTTTGTGTTTTTAAAAACATGTACGACTAACATTCTGTACTTTTTCTGAATCCCTCATAACACGAATGACTTACAGTTTGTACTGCAGCTGACACACAGCTCACACTATGCCTTGTACAATACATAGACACATCTTTCTTAATGTGATGCTTGTAAACATAGACAGGTGACTTCTTCCTACTTACTCCCAGTAGGTAGTCAGTGCCTTAGTGAACCAAAACAATGTATGTGCATGATAATGACTGATAGAACAGAGCACGTGGCATAGATAATTGATGGATATGGACGCCTAGATATTTGATTCTGTTCGTCTGGACAAGGCTTTTTAGTGCGAGATATATTTCGAAACTCATCCAAGTTTCCTCTTCAGTCTCAACTGACTGCAGGTTTCCCCAACCTTATAAACAGCACCTTTGCATAATCACAGAAACTAGTACTATTGACTATCAATGGGCCATGTGATCAATGATATGATATCATATGATATGATATCTTAGGCCACCTCCACTATGTAGATGTAAATATACTGCAGAGTCCTGGCCTGAGGAGGAAGTTCTTCTATGTTGTGACATACGCTTAGCCAGTGGTTGTTTGGTTTCCCCGATGAATAACTCACGGCACTCCTCCTGGTACTTGACTGCGTACACTATGTTACTCTGTTTGTGCCGGGGGATCCAATCCTTGGATGGACCAATCTTTGGCGTAGCGTGTTTTGGGGTTTGAAAGCCACTGAGACCTGGTGATTTGACAAAATACGCCTCAGCTGTTCCGATACTCCTGACACATAGGGGATCACCAAGGGTTTTCGCTTAGGCAGCAGATGTCCTTTCTCTCTCCTGCCTCGCTTAGAGCGTTCTTTAGGTGTCTTCCCTGCTTTGACAAAGGTCCAGCTGGGATAACCACATTTACTCATTTGCTTTTTTGACGTGGTGTTCTTCTGCTTCTCTGGCTGCTGAGTCTGTGGGGATGGTGTTTGCTCTGTGTTGTAGATACCTAGTTTGTGCTCTAGTGACGGTGAGAGTCAAACCTTAGATACTGGTCCGTATGTGTGGGTTTACGGTACACATCAACTTTCAAATGTCCCCCATTGACGATGGAAATGCTAAGAAGGCTAGTCTGTCATGTTTCATGTCCTCCCTGGTGAACTTGATTGCAGCCCTTCCCTAACCCTCTATAAATGGTTCAAACATCCATTAATCCGTGGACAATTTTGCATATCATTGATCACACAGACCTTTGTTAGTCAATAGTACTATTTCGGTGATTGTGCAAAGATACTGTTTATAAGGTTTCTAGGATTTCCTTACCTGTATTATTGAGCATGCATCGAGACATGGATATGGACTGTTTTTCTGTACCAAATTGTGAGCGAAATATGTGCATCATCATTGTGCAAGAGTTACTGTGAAGCTGCATAAAGGGAAGCAGTGGATTTATAGAAGTGATAATTCTCTGAAGGCTCATTTTGTACACTGTTATCACACACAACACATAAATATGACAGCTTCCCTTTCCACCTCCTGCTCTTTCTTTCCCTTATATTATTTCTAACATCATACATTTTCATTGGCTCTTCTATTTTAAATTTTGTATTTACTCATTAAACAGACAACAAATCCTTTTTCTGCTCTGCTTCCACAGGTTAAAGAGTCCCCTTTTCAGCATTTTATTAATCTTCTGTACAGTAATTCAGCACGATGAAAGTGACAGACTGCTAAGTGTCAGGAATTCTGAGAGCGAGAAGCCCAAATGTCTTTCTTGGCAAGAGTACAACAGCACTGAGTCAATGCTAAAGGTCAAAGGTTCAGTCTGTTCAGATTCTTTAAGTGTGTCACTCAGGATACAGCACAGCACAACTCAGTATTGGCCGATGGACATGCTGACATCGCATGTCATATGATGTGGAAATGCAGTAAAAGTTATGTTCTTGTGGTTTGCGGTAAACGAGAAAATATCAGCATCAAACACAGTGACACATCTTCTTTTATATACAGTACAGTACACTGCTTGTACTGTCATTCATTTATCCATCCACTTGTAACTGTGCTGTAGTCAACAAGAAGTTGAATTGCAAGACTTACACTTTATTTGATATGGTTATAATATCTGAACCAGAGGTGTTCCAGTCATCGTGACCCAGAAACCACTATTCTGACTCAGAGTCAAGCTAATGTGCTTTGAGGAAAGGCACATAGTAGTGAATGTGTTATGCATACACATGTACAACATGTTCTGACCTCACAGTGTTAGCCAGGTGCCAGGGAACCTTTAGCATCTCATACCAACTTTAAAGGAACCTGTCAGTGTCAGGCCATGTGAGTGATAGCAGCTGTGTGTCCTGTCCTGTCAGCTGGATGACAGCTATTACAAATGCTTATTTACAGTTTTGGAAACACCATGATTTGGTTAACTTTGGTTAGTGTTAGGTGACTGACTGATTCTAATGTGTGTCTTACAGAAGCAAAGCTAGGTATGATACGCTGTATGACTGTGGGAATGAGAATGGTCTGGTATGCCACATTAGGGACATTAGCATAGCACAGGCTACCAGATGGGCACTATTTCAGTCCTGATATCTAAACATTTATTTATAGGTTAAGCTAGGTAAGAAAATAATCCTTGCTAACTCTAAAACCATTCAACCATCACCCATGAGGCTCTAACTTTAAATGAATACATACAAACTGCAACAGATACTCGCATCCTGTCAGTAAAATCTAATATTATTTATGGATTGTTATTACTTTTGCTGTAAGAGTAACCTGTTGATTCTTCTTCTTATACTATTCACATTTTATTAGCTTATGCCTGGACAGCGCTACATGTTTTCCAACTGGCCATTTTGCAGCCTAAGGTATCAGGTCAGAGTTGGGATGTTGGCCACTTCAGACACAAACTCTTTTTACCTCATTCTCTTTGTGTCACAAAATCATCTCAACTCATCTTTGTGGGGCTTTCAACTGCATCTCCTGCTCTTCATTAATTTCATTTTGTCATTTAGGCTGTTGTTGACTTGAGAAGTCTGTCTGAGTCATTGTGCATTCATGTGCTGGTGAGAGGCTCTGAAATCTGAACTGTGAAATGTGGACTTGGCTGCTCGACAGCCCTGCATTTGATGAGACTGTTGAATGAGAATCAAACCCAGATGACAAAAACTAAACAAACATGGTGGAAAGGAAAACATGAATTTGACGCCCGCTTGCTTTGTAAATGGTGCTGTTTAGGAGTAAACTGTTGTTTTAATATTCATATGTTTATTCATATTGGTGAGTGAAATCCACCAGAAAGAGCACAGGGCCTAGTTAAGGTGCAGTGTGTGTGTGTGTGTGTGTGTGTGTGTGTCGGGGGTGATCATAGCCAGCAGGGAGGCAGCTGAGGCCCTCCTGAGACATGAGCCAATGACCCTGAAATCATGCGCTCCGGGGCTCCCGAACAACAGACCTGACCGGCTGAAATCAGACACCCCCCGCCTCCCCTTCCTCGAGCACCATCGCTGCTGCTCTCTCCTGTTTCAGGCAGCGAGGTCTGCTAGGGGACAGGCGGGAGAGATGCCGACGTCATTTAAATCCTACAGCCAACCCCCCACAACTCCTTTACCACCACCACCACCATCGTTCACATCACCAAGCTGGTACTTCATGCCTGACATTGATCCGTACTTCAAAACCACAACAGAGACCCATGTCCCATTCCTCAGCTGACACAAACGATTTGTTGAGATGGGTTCACCGCCGCCGCAAGCGCTGACAACCAGCAAACCACCTACCTCCCCCTGCCTCCACCCACCCAACCTTCCCACCCTACATCTAAACTGGCAAACAGTGTTGTTGTTTTGCAATGCAAAGCAGAGTTTTGCTCTGTGCTTTTCTGGTATTTGAGCACATGATCAAAACACATGACACAGACACCCAGGAATGTCTTTTCCCATCAGCGTCCATCCACATCCACAGAAAAAAAGATACACTTGTGATTGAAGTGGGGGGTCAGTGCAATTCAATAACTAGATACTACAGTTCATTTAACAGATGAAAGCTGGTAGATGCTTTTTTCCCCCACATGATGTGTGTTATGCTGTGGACCTTTTCTAGGAGCAAAGCATCTTCATTTTTTTTACATTTGGACAATTACTGTTTTCTGTTCATGAGCAGTTACAATTTAAATACTTTGTAAGGAAGTAACAATCCTTTTTTCATTATTTTACAAACACATTTTACAAGTTCCCCATAAACTAAAGTTTGGTCTGAGCTCATTCAAAGACAAGCTGTGCTGTAAAAAATTTGATTTCCACAGTGTCATTGTTTTTGCATCACGTAAAACAAATGTATTTCCAGTAGGTGAGATCACGTCTGACGTCTCCGGACATTGAGAAAAAGGCTTATGTGTAACACACAGGGGGAAACTGACTTAACTAGAAGTTTACTGATGCATGATGTTCAATGAATGTATCTCTTTTCAAACAGCACAGTCGTTGGATTCTCTTGGACTTTTTAAATGAGGTTTGGGATTTTATCTTTTTTTTCAAACTGAATTTGTTAATTAAAACTGAGAACTTTCCATCCGTTTAATGAACTTGTCTATGTTTGATGTTTTATTTATGAAAACTGCTGAACGTATGAATAACTGAGGCTCTACATTCTGTTGGTTGAGAAGAGTTTTGAGTGTCAGCCAAATAAGATTGAAGACTGATTAAGTCATCCTCAACACTCATCTGTAAAAGCTCTCAAAAGAGATGGATTTGAAAAAAGTTATGTCTATTGCTATTTGTTATATTAGAAATGTTTCTTTGCAGATGATCCACATAGACTCCCCTCACCCTGAGACGAGACAGTTTTGTACATCTGTTTGTGTCTGTACAACATGCAACAACTGATACTGTATAAAAAGATGAGGACTTTTCAAACTCCTGTGTGTAAATGGACTCTACATTCAGCTGTGTTCCTGTGCTCTTGATACTGGTCATATCTTTAAATGTAGTATTCAAAGCTTGTAATGCCATGTCACACGCTCCAGACAGTGCACCCCGCAGATATGTAACACTGCACTTCAAAGACAGATCACAAACCCTCTCAGAGGAAGACTCTTTGAGTAAAATGATAAGATGTCACATGCTGTGGGCGTGAGTGATGGGTCCAGTGTGTTTTCGTGACATTCCCAGACTCATCACCGAGCACCACCGAGGATAGGTTTACACAAGTGGAAAGAAGTGTAAAATCGCTGCTGCTGTAACAGACGTTAGCACCACCATTGTGTTGTGTAGAATTGCTTTTTAAAATGTCATCATCAACACTGAAATGTTCCAACACAGATACTGTACGTCTTTTCACCTCGGTCCTGATATAGTTTGAGGTCACATGGAAACTCTGAAAGAAAAGTGGAATTAATAAACTTACTTATTTAAATACACTCAGGAGTTCCACATAGTAGGTGGTTAGTAGAGTGATGCTGCTGTGTAAGTGACATTTCAGTCATTTCTCAGACTTGTCTCTCCTCGTGCCATGTCACATACTGTAGAAGTGAAGCAAGATGTAAAAGTGCAAAATGTCACACAGAAGAGCCTGTGTGTTGTTTCCTGCTTGTAGTCCCATTCTACTCGCTCTCAGTCACATCTAATAATTCTGATTTTAAAGTATATGACTACAGGGCACTAAAAAGTACAAGCAGATTCAAACATAGCCACTTATCTCAGCGGCGGCCAGTGTTCAGGAAAGGTTATGCAGCTTTCAGCCCTGCTGAGCAGTGTAGCTGGTTTTGTCGAACACGGCTGGATCCTCAGCTGCAGTCTCAGCAGAGGGAAGCTTTCTTCATCTGTGCCTCAGGAAAGACCAACATATACATCATATACAACCTATGGTTTTACAGTTGACGTGTGTGTCAGTATGGAAAGGTTGTAGGTCCTTGCTGCTAAAAGCATTTCATGGGCTGCTGCAGGAAAGAACAACTATGGAATTGTACTATTTACAGTATATTTGTGTAGCCCAGGCCATCAGTTCTATTGGTTATGCTAACACTGTACTCACTGTGAAAATGATCTGCAAAATATAGCTAACAGTATGTCTAATGGCGCAAACAATCTGATGAAGCAAGTCAGCAGGCCAGCTAAGCTTAATTTCAATAGAAAACAAGAGTAAACTGTCCAGTGTAAACAGGCATCAAAGTTTACAGAACTACACCTACTACACTTGCTGGAGTTGTGACCACACAGTTGAAAAAGTGCTGGCTCAGTGTGAGTAAAAGCCAAAAACAAAGAGGAAGACAACTGCAGTGAAAGATTTTTTTATTTGTAACTTAGAATTTCCCTTCAGCTGCAGAGTGACCCCAAGGACCATGGGACTCTGTCTGCTGAACCTTTCCAAGAGCAGGGAGTGTGATTTATTGAGCTCCAGATCCAAGCAGTTCCCAGCGAGGCGATTTACAGAGTGCGAGGAGATTTCAAGTCAGACTCGGAGCTGTTGAAGTTTACCACAGACTTTGCTTCATTTAATATCAGACATTTCCGAGCATTTGCTGCTTCCTCCCACTGACGACAAACTCGTTACACTTTTTGTGTTATTCCAATGTGCGATCCTATTTCGCTCACAGCCCCTTTCTATATGTTTAAACTGCTCTTAATGGAATAGCTCAAGTGGCTCTTAGCTTTGTCTCTGCACCCAACAATATGCCCCACCTCCCCACCCCACAAACACAGCAAGGGCAGGGGAGCAATATTTCAGCCATGCATAATTCATGTTAAGCTTGACTTTTAACGAGGTGCTAAAAATCCTGACATGTGGCCCACTCAACGCTCGATATCGCAACATAAATTCTTAATACTTTTTTATGAGCTGCGTCAGTCTGGGGTGTTTATCTATAATAAAAATCTCGAATTGTAACTTAGCGACATTACATTGGTGCCCTGGAACTCATATAGCATGAATAAAAGTGTAGTCCCCGGGCTTTTTTTTCTACATCAAGATCAACATCGGCTTGTTTCAGCAGCTCGCCTGTTAGCACTTGCACTGAGTGAGAAATACAAAGCGAAGGCACCCACTTTATTCTTTTATTCAGGACTATTTATCTGAATGCATGGTGAATTTGTGCCTCAATGCATTTTAATGCTTTTTCTTTCTTTTGTCTGCGGCTCATGCCAGCACTATCATTACAGCATTAATCCAGCTGCAAAGCGTGTTGTTTACCAGGCTGCTTTATGCTGCTTTTCTTTAACTAGGAGGACCACGTACATGTGTGGGTGTACTATCTCAATATACTGTCATAAAGGAGCTGTTCTCCGCTCACATTCCTCGTTTCGCTATCTCTCAGCATGACAGCCCGCTGAGTAACTAGATGATATTGTCTGAGCTCATGATAAGAAGG
This sequence comes from Ctenopoma multispine, assembly GCA_034779795.1. Classification (NCBI taxonomy): domain Eukaryota; kingdom Metazoa; phylum Chordata; class Actinopteri; order Anabantiformes; family Anabantidae; genus Ctenopoma; species Ctenopoma multispine. The sequence continues at coordinate 89,427 of JAUYWH010000016.1, forward strand.
CGGAAAAAATAAAAGTCTTGATTTTTTCTGGACCATGAAAATGATACCATGTGGACGCTCACGTCTTTGTCTGCCTGTCTGAGTCTGTGTTTTAAATGTGAGTGGGTATGCATTTCACAGCACAGGATGAATATTGTGACAAGTGTGTCGTGGCGTTTGGAAATGACATGACCTATGAGCAATGCGGCCTTGTTTTCGGGGTTCACACACATGGAACAGTTTCTTTAGGCAGCAGAGTGTCCACCACTGTGCTGCCTGTAATGAAATGCATTTGAAGAGAACACTAATGATAATATGGATGTATGTTTTTTGTTGGCAGGTAAGAAAAGAAAACATTTAGTGATAAAGGACAACGCAAAATTCATACAACTCAGCATTGTTCATATGCATATATACATATTAGTGTAGACCACAAATTGTATTTCTGTGTAAAACAAAAACTGAACCCAAACAAAGCTATATACACAAAAATACCATGTAGTAAAGTCAGCAGCAGTAATTATCTACTGTGAACCCATATGTGAAATACATACAACCTTATGTATGTGCAAAAATGACCATGAGTCTTCCATAAGTAATAACATTAACATGATTTAAGGTCAACTTCCTGTTTCCCATGTTCTTCATTAGCAAAACACCAAGGCGTACACTTAGCTACACACAACCAGTTAGGTTTTAGCTCACAGGGTTTGGAGTTAAAACGATGTGAGCATATCAGACCTAGTCGTAGACTGGTGATCTGTCCAGATGTACCCCGCCTCTTACCCTACGACAGCTGGGATAGGCTCCAGCACCCCTTAAGAAGACAAGTGGTTAGGATAATGAATGGATGGATCATTATTCTGACAGAGCACATGCTGAATCAGCGGAGTACAGGTCATAGCAGACCAACCTTCCAGTGTACTGAACTGAGCATAGTGTAGCTTATTACTTAAAGGAACAGTTTGGGAATTTCCAAACTGGTCATAATCGGATATTGGGGAATAATTTCAGGTGTTTGTGCTCAGTAACACGTCTTTAAACAGAATGCTTCAGCACACACTTCTGCAGTTATGTAATTATTATGATGGCCATCATAAGTTTGATCAGAAGAAAAACAAAAATGAGCATCCTGTTATCATGACTATGATAGTTGTCTCTGACTAATTAATGGACTGATCTGAACTAAGAACGAGCTGTACTCAATATAAAAGCAGTGATCTTGTGACAGAGCACTGCCATCTGTTAGCATGGGTCATAGACAACTGTTCCCTGCTGAATTCTATTGATCTAGCTGTGTAAATATTGCCATAGTTTGCTGCTTAACACTCTGCAGATGTTTTCCAGGAAATCCCCCTTATATGTTAAGGATGAGAACATTTGAATTTGTGATGCTCCAAAGTCCACAGGCTAAAGTCATGCGTAGGTAAAAGCCTAGAGTTAGACCTCCCTCCCAGCCATTTCAACACTGTACTTTCTCTTTGACTGACGTTTAGCGTGCGTGTTACAGAGGTCTCTAATGCTAGTATGTAGACACACACATGTCACCCTCTGTCTCAGGGTAAATCCTAAAAACAAAATGTCTGAAGAAAAGCTGCACCTGCCTGTGAAGCCCTGCTCCAGCTCCCAGAGAGCTCAACCATCATCACCTTCAGTGGCAGAAGTGGCAGTTGTTTCTGTTGGCCAGTTCACCGTCCGCTCTGTTTTCCTTCAGCGTCTGGAGCCAGTTTACATGGAGCGTTCACACGGGGGCTTGTTTCAGCCATCTTTGCAGATACTGTGTGAAACACTGGCCTGTTATAAGTGTAGAGAAACATTACGGTGTACAATGACAAGCTCTTCTACACAAAGGGCTGTATTTTCGAGTTGGAAAATTGCACAGTAAGTAATAATCAGAGACATTTTACCACAGACAGACGAAAGCAGTTATTCCAGCTACACCCTGAACACAGAAGCTGTTACATTTCATGAAGTTCTGTCATTGTCCAATGAAAAACACTAACTCTTGTGGTTCAGGCACAACCCACTAGTCCACAGCCATCTCTGAGTAGAGCACCCAGGACTAGGGACCTATTCTAGAAAGCAGGTTTAGGGAAAACCTTTGAGTTTCTTTGTCCGAAAATGAGATTAATTCTCACGTTTTCAGTTCCTTGAGTTCCACTGAGTCAGCTACTTATTCCTGCTGGCTGGCAGGTTTTCTTCCACATACCTGGAGTCTCTCTGTCTCCTCTCCTCCTGCTGCTCTGACACGATGTTTCATTTCCTCCTTCATACAGTCCATATCAAAGGAGCACAGTATGTTTAGGTGAAGGAGATAAAAATAGCCTCTTAGTTTGTTCCCAGGTCTTATCTTTACTAACCTTATCGCTTTAATAAGTCTTCATATTTAAATATCTGTATTAGACATCATTAGCACCATAAAAATATTCCCAAGCCCCCCTAAAATTATAGTAATAATCCTAATATTTTATATACATATATATATATATATATATATATATATATTTCATACAAGATATCAGTGAGCAGAGGTACACACGCAACAAATAGAAACAAGAATATGAATAGAATTAAATAATAACAAGTCTAGATATTATTATATGATTAAAATCATTGTACTGATTAATTAAGCAGCTGTAGGTAGGAGGACCTAGGAGGAAGCTACATGTCTTTGCTTGTTAACAGCGTTCCAGAGTGAAGCAGTCAGAGAATCACTTCATAGTCTGAAACTGTGACTAGGTGTGAGTGACTGTTAATTGCTTAAATTTACTTGTGTTTACTTAAGTTTTAAAAACGGATTATTAATGACCCGCAAGTTGCACATTGTCTCTGTTAGCTCAGCTGCCTTAAGTGAAAGAAAAGGGGATGTTGGGTGTTTTAACACTAATTTAGATTAAGTTCAGCTTCAGCTGTTCATCTTTCTTCTTGTATGTTGACAGAATATCAGTGCTGCATAATGCTGCTGTTATAATCAGTTAACAAAGTACTAGTAAATAAACTAATGATTGCAGCAGACCATTATGTTGTCTTATGTCTTCAGTTGCATAGAGAAATATCAATGGTAGGCAGAAATAAATAACTTTATTTGGAAAGACACCAAGCAAGAAGAAGTTAGTTATGAAACTATATATATTCTGAAATATTATGTATCACATTTAATATTAATAAATGCATAACTGGATATATTTGTTAGCATGTTTTAATGAACACAACCCCAACATGTAGGCTTTTAAAAACCTAAACTCATGGACTCATTTACTTAAATACATAGGTAAAGGTAAAAAACACATTAGACACCATAAAGACTAAGCCAAAGGCAGGGGGGTCTTCAGGTGAGCCACATAACAGCAGAATTGCTGTACAAGAAATAATAGAATTAATGAAACCTATTTAGGTTGGTGAAATTTTTTTGTGTTTGCTATATGCACTAATCCCTTCCTGTAACTCTGGGGGCTAAGCCCCCCTTGTCTTTCAATCCTAGTGGCGTCCCTGTTAAACATCATGGATTCATTCTCAGCTCAGTATAATCTAGGTGTCTCTTTCTTGAAAACACTGCGACTGTGTATATACCAGTCAATCACTACCCTGCATGTTTAGGCTATGCTACTATGATCTCTTTGCTAAATGTGCATTAATGTCACAAAATATTAAAATGAGAGATCTGCTTTCTGTATAACCATTGCCATGGTGAATGTGCCGGATGAAAACCTTACATGACCGTCCACCACTGCAACTTCCACATCCTTATCACTGACAGACAGCTTACACTGTGTGTGCACCTCTTTGCTTTGTGTTTCTATAATGTAACTTCACCTTTCTTTTTCCTCAGCCACATAAAGGACACTCTCCTTCCTGCAGTGTACACTGGCACTGGACATAAATAGTGTGCTGCACAATCATCCATTATGAAGGTACTTCCTCAGGATATTGGGCTTTTTAAAGCTGAACTTATCATGGGAGAAAAGGACTTGGTGCAGGTTATAACTTTGTCCTCATTTGCTAATTAATATCTGATAAAGTCAGTGACTGTGGTTTTAATTATAACCATGAGCTGATATGTTTATACTGTCATTCTGTGATTTGATAATGTAGTTCTGTTTAGAAGCTAGGCTGTGCTATAAAACATAAATATCTCTGTAGCTGTGTTATTGAATATTATTTGCCTTTATAAAAATATTATTATTGTTATTAACATCTAAAAAGTAAAGCTTAGCTCCCTGGACATCACTGCACTTTGCTTGTTGAAAGACAAAGTAAGTCAGAAACACACTCATGAAAAAAAATGCTAATCAAATAATACAGAAAGTTTGAAAAGACATAACAATGCAGAATGTCTGTAAGTTTAAGCATAGAAATAAGCATGAATGGGGCATGCTGACAGTTTGTTGAGGTATGTGACATGTCCCCTGATCGTGACCTTTGTTGCATGTCATCCCTTCCCTGCGTACCGTCTCAGCTGTCACTCACCAACAGTCACTGTCCAGCAGAGCAGAAATGCCACCAGAAATAATCTTCAAAAACAACCAAGAGTTAACCATGACAAGCCAGCGAAGTGTTTTTGGAAGTCCACACACCGTGCTATGTATTGAGCTATTCTTTATTCGTGCTCCTATGCTGGTCGATAAGTCGTTGACAACTGGAAGTGGCTGTCGTGCAGCGTTGTTCTGTATATTGTCCAAATTAGCAGGGCGAACATCTGATTTCCAGTCAGAAGCAGTCATGTGAAGTGGTGGCATATTAATTGGGTTGAATGCACACGTGTCGGGCAAGATGACTTTGAACAGAGTGCACAGAGTGATTAGATGGAAAGCCGTCTGCTAAAGTGTGTGTGGGTAATGTGTCAGAGAGGCCCTGTAGTCACACAGCAGGATGTGAGCTGCATCGAGTAGAGCTGCAGCTACTTTAATGACCAGTTCACTAGGTAGATGATGATTGCCACATCAGCTTGCATGCAACAGCTTGCAGCATAACTGATGGTGATAGACCTTTTAGTTGTGAATGTAGTTAGCTTTAATGCTGCACTAATCAATATTTGTATATTGTCTTAAAATCAAATCCATTATGTGACTCACAGTGATGAATTATTATCAACTCATATTTCTCCTCTGCTCTTTTGGTCTTATTTACCTCATCATTTTATTTTCCCCACCAGCACATTTATTTTTAACTACAGTTACCACATTGTGGTTGTACTGAATACATCCACAAGCCAAATTGTAATTTACATGCTAAAACTCATATTTCACGTCTAGAAAATAATTTGAATCTTATATACATGCATGAGGTCACAGTGGCCTTGACATTTGACGACCAAAATGTAATCAGTTCACCTCTGGGTGGAAATTTATGTCAAACATAAATTTATAATAAATAATAAATAAATAAACAAACATGTTGGGATTCTCTTAAGGCGTTTCAAGATATGGAAGACGCGGATGTACGGACCCAAAACAGAAAACATAGTCCCTCCAACCACAGCTGTTGCTGGTGCAGAGGCATAAAAGCCCAGTAAACATATAGTCAAGATGTGAGTGAATCCATTTTCTGAATCACTCGCTGCTTTTGCGAGCTCCAACATTGTGTGTGACCAGATGAAATCAGATGTTCAAATGTTCCAAAAAATGTTATTCACTTTTAGAGGCAAATGTGAAAAAACTGCTTGTTCCGCTGACATGCCTCAACTTTGTTTTCATTTCCACTTGCAAAGATTAATAAGTTGTATTTGCTCTATCTTCCCCCACTCAAACAGATGACAAATACATATAACATAGAAAAATGACACTTCTGGGCCATCAGTGGATCTCACAAGATGAAAAATTGCTTAGCAGAATCACGCACCAGAGCTTGCAGAGGCTATTCAAAAAGGCATCCGTGCAACCGCTCAATCTCCCGTCTGCTGCCCTTCCTCGACGTGAGCTGTCACATTCTGATGATGGCCCATCGTATTGGGAACAAATTATGTGTGGAAGTCCAATAGAAAATATGCTGCCTGCTTTTTGACATGCCTAATGAAAATGAATGACCGGCTAACATGAATGGAATCGGACACCTGACAGTCTATTGTCTCCCTCCATCAGTCCACAGGAGTCAGCTAAATGCGGTAATGTACAACTCTCCCAACGGAAATGAAGATGTCCCGTCTAATGGGAAGCATAATGACTGCGGACAGATGGAAGACATCTTGCTTTAGCCTGTATTCCCCTGCTCGATAACGAAGGCACGGATTGTTGACAGATAAGAGTTGGAGGAAGAAAACTGGAGCGAGTGGTGTGTCACTGTTTAGTGTCCAGCCCTGAAGGAATGTACATAGACATAATGTAGATAGAATAAACCATGCCAGAATACTGGAAGGTGTGTGGGTGTGCATAATGTACTATCATATAACTGTGCGAGTGTGCGATTTGTGTGTCTGGGAGAAATAATGGTGGGTTCTCCTACTGTTCTCTGCCTCAGAGCATCAGGTCAATACACGCTCACCAGGATGTGAGGCCCCTGGCAGGCAGGTCATGTCACTAGCTGTAAAAATAGCAGCTGGCAATCCAATAGCTCTGATTTATGAAGCATGTCAATACCTAGACTGTAACAGCGCATCGGCCAGGAGATGATTGGTGGGCCCTCAGTTGGACAATAAGCACAGCCTTGCTGCAAGATTGACACTTTCCCCAGCACCATAAACCCATCACCTCAGCTGTAAAAGGACTCAATTACTCATGGCAATAACTCTCAACTTTTCTTTTGTTCTGTTTTGGGGTTCTGTTATTCTCTGAGGAGAGGGGACGTTTCACATTTCACACCAAACTTTTAGAGCAATTTCTGAGCACCACAACGCCTAAATCAACTTCTCTGTTCTTCAAATAAGCCATCTCATGTCTAAGCCTCTTGGGATTTGTACGTTTATCATGTATCAAACTATTTGGTGACTTTTGTAGCATTTTTGTGGGTTTTGTGAAGTTGTGTGATTTACCTTTTGTACAGGTGACATTATCATACACATGGCATTTTAGTACCACAGAGCATCTGTATACATGTCACTTATAAACATCAATATGAACCATCATGATAAAAACACTGCATCTGACTAAAACAATTGAATTGAGTATTAAGGCCTAATGTGTAATGTGAACCTGGTCTCATTTACATCAGCCAGGTACAGTATGTACAGTACAGTGTGTTTAACCATGGGTCTATTGCTGCTGCTGGCAGAAACAAAATTGAAGAGAGCAGTTAGACTGAACCAAAACATGAATCTGTGGACTAGTCCTTATGTTGTGTTCTGCTCAAATCTGACCAAGTTTTGTTTCTGAAAAATATAGTTACTTTGATCAGACTAACCTAAGATTTGATGACTTTGGCCATCAACTAAATTGTGTGTGTTTTCAACTTTTGGTGATCTGGTCAAAAAGTACCAGTCATCAGAAATGAATGGGGGAGACAATAGTTAGTGTAAAAGACATCCTCATTTGTATGATGAGCATATGCACACATGCACACACACACACACACACACACACAAGCAGCTTAGGTTTGCTGGTAACCACTACGAGAGCCTATGAGGGAGACTCTCTCTCTCCAATGGAACAATATATATTTTGGCAGTTCTCACAGACTTGTAGCTCTGGTATTAAATGCTTTTTTGAGGCTCACAGTTCATTGTGTGGCAGCACCATGGCAGGTCGATATACTTAAATGAGGCTCCTGTTTACATATTTGATCACCACAAGAGAGGTGAGGAGGAGAGAGGTCTATGACTGTGAGGATGGATTAGAGGAGCAATGTAATGCTATTGGTATTGTTAGTTATTTAATGTACTAAGGCACTGATCTTGTGCATTTGTCACAATTGTTAAAAAAACTGTAATGTTTACAGAACTCAAGTTGATAAAAATATATCTATTATTAAATTTTTATGATGGAACGGTCATTTTTGATTTTTGCCAAAATAGTTTAACATGAAATGAACACAACATGAGGGTTTGAGGAACAAATCAAACACTCTGGGGAACTGCAGGGTTGGTAAAGTGCACTACAAGCAACTCTTATTTAATGTATTTAATACAGAAATATTGATTTATAAATCTGTTTATATATTTCTTTTTGAAATACAACGTTTGAGCAGGACATAACACCTGAGAGGGATTATTCCAAACCCGTTTAAACCAGTGGAGAGACAAAGATAATAACCAGTGGCACCATCAGTAGAGAGAGAGAGAGAGAGAGAGAGAGAGAGAGAGAGAGAGAGAGAGAGAGAGAGAGAGAGAGAGAGAGAGAGAGAGACAGAGAGAGAGAGAGAGAGAGAGAGAGAGAGAGAGAGTGAGATTGTGTTTAAGTTACATTGCTGTATTTTGAAGAATGAAATACTTTTGGAGTGAAGACTCGTACGGTTTATTACCCTCCCCTGCTGCTGAATATTAGTAGACTTGCTAATTAATTAAGTAGCATCTATCAACATTTAAGTGAATGTGATTGTACAGTTAGCGTCTTATAGTTTTACTAAGCAGTGAGCTGCTTGACTGCATGTTCTCAGTAGAAGGAGACACAGGTGAAATGTACTTAAAGTAAATGGTAAAGTATCAAGGTATCAGTATTTTCACATTATTTTATATTTTAAAGCAGGAGGATGCATGATAATGTTGCTTTGGTTTATACTATTCAAATTTGAATGTTGTCCGAGTCCATCTGAAAACATCCATCCATCCATTACCAACCGCTTATCCGAGGTTGGGTCGCGGGGGCAGCAGCCTAAGTAGGGAAGCCCAGACCTCCCTCTCACCGGCCACCTCTTCCAGCACCACTGGGGGGACCCCAAGGCGTTCCCAAGCCAGCCGGGAGATATAATCCCTCCAGCGTGTCCTGGGTCTGCCCCGG
>JAUYWH010000016.1:98369-109091 GCA_034779795.1 Ctenopoma multispine
GCCCACAAAGGATCAGTCAGCCACCACTACGGCCCGTGCCTTGTATGATCACCTGATCCAGACCTTTGGCTGCCCAGAACGCCTCCTATCGGACAGAGGTGCTGCCTTTTAATCTGCTTTAGTAAGTGAGCTCTGCCAGCTATACGGATGCCATAAGAGCCGCACGACTGCATATCACCCTCAAGGGAATGGGGCTTGTGAGCGATTCAACCAGACTTTACTAGGATTGTTGAACTCATTGAAAGAGCTGGACCAGGCTCATTGGCCGAGCAGGCTACCGGCATTGGTCCAGGCATATAACAACACCACACACAGCACAACTGGTTTGAAACCCTACTATGTAGTGTTCGGGCGGCATGCTAGATTGCCTGTAGATTGGGTAGCTGACCTACGTCCATCAGTAGAAGCACACCCTGTGCAGGACTGGGTAAAACAGCACCATATGGCACTCCAACATGCATGTCAAGTAACCAAAGAACATTCTACTCGGAGACAACAAGAAGAACAGGCCCGCTACAACCGGCAAGCAAGATCTGCATCCCTGCTTCCAGGTGAATGGGTCCTAGTTCGAAACTTCCGCAGAAGGGCAAAAGGAAAGCTGGCCCCAAGATGGGCCCCAGAACAGTTTGTAGTAGTTACCCCACTGAGTGAAGGGAACCCAGTTTACGTGGTGCGGCCAGAAGGTAAGCAGGCACCCACACGAACTATACACCGCAGTAATTTGAGGCAATGTCCCCTGGGTGTTTTGCAGGACAGCTGACAGAAGGAAGGAAATAGCAGCGGATCGGTGGGAGCAGAGCAGAGTGTCAGGACATCGGAACAGAGGAAGTGCCGATGACGGAGGGACGCCGGGACTCCACAGCTGAGCTGCTAGACGAGGATTGAGTCACTGCGCACAAATCAGATAAGTAAAGGAACGTGTCTGAAACGCTGTAGGCCTGAGCCGGCGTGTGAGCTGTGTCCGTGTCTGTGTGGTTACGTGCCTGAGGACGCTTTCTTTGTTCCCCTCCCTGTAGCGTGTCTAAAGGAGGACGACGGAGGCCGGCGGTAGAGGAAGGAGATTGCACCCTACGGTGGATAGCGAACGGGAATAGTGACTGTTGCCCCCAGAGAACTGATAAAAGGGATTCAAGCCGGAGACCATGAGCTGAATAAGAGACATTTATTAAAGAGGACTGTGGGTGTGTGGGGACCGCCACGTGTTAGCTGTGTGGTATTATTTATATTTGTTTTATCTGATATCGGGTTTTAATTTCTTAATCGTTTAGCATTGTTTTAGACAAATTGTTGTTTCATTCCTGCTAGCACTTTTAACTTCCTTTTACCTTGTTTTAAACAATCATTTTTATTAAATTGTATTTTACCCTTCCTTACCTGTGGTTTCTAAATTGATTGCTGGATTTTAAAAGAACCTTAGTGCAATTATTTTAATCACCCTTTTAAAAGAACAAATCAGAGCGACAATAATTTGCACGTCTTACATAAACACATCATAAAGCTTGAGTTAAGAGTCGTACTGTGTTGTGTCGTGTGATGTGAGGCACCCTACTGTAGCTTACTGCTGGTAGCCAAGCAGTGTACAAGAGTTTTAATCTTAACTAGACTTTAACTGGCTTGGAGTGATGGTGTCTTTTTCAAAGGACAGATGTTTAATATGTATACATACACACATGTACTTTTTATTACATTGCAAATATGTTCTATATGTGCCTAGTTCCTGATTACTGTTATAGTCTTCATTTTATTGGGTCATTAATAAAATCAACATTGACTATTACTCCTCAGTGGATTTGAGAGATTAAAATGTTGAGTGAAGAAAATGAGGAGTAAAACATATCTTTGTAACTATTTGGCATGTTATTAATTCATGGTGTTTGCCATTCTCACCAGTTCAATAATGAATGGAAAAGAACACTTTGGCCACTCCAAACGTCAGCTCCTAAAAAAGATCCCCCATTCTCTGTTATTATGTGTGAGAGGAAGAATGGCGAGGAGACGGAAAATATCTTGATTCTACCAATGCAGAGGCCTCGCCCCATGGTGAGCTGCAGAATGGAGTGGTGGCATCATTCCATGCATTATTCAGCAGTGTAAATTAACCCTGAGTAGGGATACTCCATCAATCAAAGGGGGGATGCCATACAGGGAGCAGGATGGGGACATGCAAGAGTAGGGGGGTGGAATGCTCGTAGTGCTTGGTAGGTTGGTGTGTAGCTGGTGGTCTGTCAGATGGAGTGTAATGGAGAGGGAGTCCAGAGTCACCACTAGAATTAGCCACCCACTATTTGAACAGGTGGTCCCGACTGTCATGTGTGGCATGTGGACAGGCTCAGGCTGAGGCACTGGAGCCTGGACATGCCAAATACTGTCTGAGCCCAAGTGGAGGAAAAACAAGTGGTTCAGGATTCAAGGTTTTACAGTGTTTATGGTTCAGAACAATAGTTTAAATCCCCTGTGAGCATAAATAATGTTGGGTCATCTTTGCCAAAAAGCCTTTCGTTATCTTATGTCTGTCTAATGTAACATGTTTTACAACTAACCAAATCTGATGGTTTCATTTTAATTTAAAATTTTTACCATTTAAACTTTGGTTTATTTGTTGCAGCAGAGTTGGGAGAACATAGCAAAACAAAAAAAGCTTTTGCTTTTGTACTTCGTATATACTTTGCACAAGGAAAAACAAGGACGTATAGTACATGTTATTCAAGATGTTTCTCACTAATAGATGAGAATTGAGCCACGGAATGACAAAGTTTCAAAGTAAATTCCTGACTCTGAAAACAACAAAACAGTCTTCATTAAGTAGATGTTCAAGAGTTTTCAATCATACACTAGATCTTTATCAATTGATGAAGATGCCTAGTCGTCATGGGAACATAAATGCTCACATTTCCATTTTTACTGAGCATTGAATTGGCAAATTAACTCAAGGGTATTTTTTTTTACTTTAAGGGATTATCAAAAATATAAAGATTAATTTAGTATGTTTCTATTTCAACCCATTATATTTTTAGACAACTTAAATTGCAATCACAAATATGTAGTAAATAAGTAAAATATTATGGTTTGGCATAATAGAGAAAAAATTACTTCACACAGATTAGTTTGAAAAAGTGCTTTAGCTTCCTAAACCCAACCACAGGCACTCTGGAGTTGAACTCAGGTTTGCTGTTTGACAGTTTGGCACATTATACATCTGCCATCAACTCCAACCACCACTAAGCATAACATTTGATGTAAAACATGGTTTGCAGTCTAAACGCAAAGGAACTTAATTTTTAGGAGACAAGGTTTCTTTTTTTATGCACATTTTCATCTTGTATTTGAGCCAATTTGCACTACAGCTGAATTTATGTTTATATATTCTCTAAATTCATTGTCTGTGTACTTGGACGTGTTAAATGAAATCATCAGACACAAGCGTTTTTCTTCTTCATTCTTTCTTTCTATAAACTCTGGTACTTGCTGGGATTGTGTTGATTTGTTTAGTAGATTTAGCTTTGGTTTAATCATCCCGTCAGTCCATTGTGAGATTCAGGAAAATATTTTATTGATTGCACAATGGCTGTGTGTGGACAGTTTGTCAGACATTTTTCAAGATTCAAGATTCAAAAAACTTTCCCAGATTTCACTTTCCCAAAAATAATCCCAGAGGGAAATTATTTGCCATGTCACAGCAGCTCTCAGTTCAAGAAGAAAGAAGAAAGAAGGAAGAACCATAAAGGATTAACACCAACATAAATGTTAAAATATACAATATAGATATAGGTAATTTTAATCATTGATCAGTCTGTAATGTAGTGGAATGATAACAAAATGATGTCCCTTGATAAATGAAGAATAGACTGTCATCTGATTAAATCAATATGATTACGATTGTTGTCCTCCTCCCTCACCTTTACAGAAAGGAGAGCAGCTGTACAGGTTGACAGCCACAGACAGAAATTATCTCCTGTGGTGCTTTGTAGAGCACCTGATGTTGATCAGTCTCTGGTTGTACCTGAAGTCTGAGGTGTACAGGGTGAAGAGGAACGGGGACAGAACCGTCCCCTGTGGAGCACCTGTGCTGCAGACACACAGTTCTGCAGACGGACGTACTGGGGGCAGCCAGTGAGGTAGTCCATGATAAACACCTTCTTTAGGACAGCTATAGATTTGTGGTGCGTGTGTATTTCTTGTCTACCTTTTTATGTAAAGTTATTTGATTGGAAGTCAGCAGAGATGGGTTAAAATACTGCATTTTCTGGATTATAATGCTGGGCAGCCCTTGAGGCAGCCATGATGATGTTTGGAAATATATTGCCATCTAGAGAGTGGACGATGTTTTCAACTAGACCTTCCCTTAATTTGAAAAAATAAGCTCACTTTTTCACTGTTGTGTAGTAAGGAAATGAAGTTCTCTCAGAGGAACATTAAATTGCACTCCTGTGTATGCACCACATTACAGATTCAAAGCATTATTCAATTGAGAGGAAAGCTATTAACTCTGCTGCTTTCTGGGATGCGGTCCAAGTCAGATCAGAATTCTGGTACTGTTAAATCCCCATAAGGGTCCCTGAGACAAGGCTGGCACTTTTCTTCCCGTCGACGAGCGGAGGACATGGGCATAATGACGTTAGGCACGGTGGTCCTGTTTGGACGGCTGTTTGTTTAACAGCATATTCATTGGCTCTTTGCTGATAAAACTGTGGGGAATGCTTGTGAAGCCAGGGCTGATGAATTGCTCTGGAGCTTTCTTGGTGATGACTATTGTTTGGTTCTCCTAGCTGACACTCATGCGTCAGAATGGTTAAACCGACTTTGAAATACGGGTCGAGGAAGGGATCCCAGTGACACCAGGGAAAATAATGCTCATGTGCATAACATGCCTGTTTTTATCAAGTCTTGTCAGTTAATAAAGCCACACACATAAAAGATGTCTTATTTATTGGGTTATAGGAAGAAAACTATGTACAAAAGTCTGTGTGTGCTAAAAAACTGACAATGACAACAATTAAGATCAGCACTATGTGCTCCAACACAACTGTCATCAGCAGTTTGATTAAGCATCTCGTCGGCTTATGGCCTATATCTGCTGTCGTCTCTCTTTTTGATGTATTTTCCTTCCCTGTTGTTTTTTCAAGGAGGAGAATAAAAGAAGACACAAAGACAAATTTCCTGTGGGACCTTGAATCATCTTTCATGGATTCTGTGGGTGGCTGTCTTCCTCTGTGACAAAGAATCTTCCACAAGTGTTATTGTCCCGCATCAATACCAATTCTTACTTGTTGAGATAAAATTGGTATTCACGCTGTGTCAGTCAATTGTTTCCTGTGTTCTTTGATTGATTCAAAGTATCACAACTCATGTAGCTTATCTTTGTAACCTTCAAGTGTCTTTCTGTAAGTTTGGAACATAACACAATAAGCTCAGACCCCTCTGACATTCTAACACTGACCTGATACAAATGTATAGCTTAGTTCTGTGGTATCCATGTTAAATCCCTTTTATATTGCTATGGGATAAATGTGGAACATCCCAAATGTCAAAACCAGCAACCTCTTTAACTTATCTCTTACAGTAGCTAGTCTGTCCATTCACAAAAGAAACAGAAATGTTTTTCTAGGGTTACATGAAACTCATATTACTGCAAAAGATGACATGTCACCAGCAGCTTGATCCATCCTAATAACAAAAATGTATCTTAGCCCCTGCTGCCATATATTTTGAAATATGATTCTGGATCATATTTTATAAAAATCTGTAACATTTGGAAAACAATTTTCTCTTCTTCCATTCTCCCTCCAGCTATCAATGCCCTACCACAAGCAATGCCCAAATGCTTGTGTTTGAATGTGTGCGTTTTATGTTTTTACCTGGATTGCTTATCCTCTCGTTTTATACATTTTGCCTGCCTGTCCATCTGTATTCCTGGTCTTCAGTTGCCTTCCTGAGTTTGGACCCTCTCCACCTGGTGCTACCTACCTCTTACACTACTGGAAACAGTGGTTGTAATCTGGCACCATGGACCCAGTAGTATCACACAGCAATTCTTGCTGAACAACATTTCAAAGTTACTCCCAACATTCATTGTCTTCAGATGACAAAATGCCTCCAATCTGGAGGACAGAGAGATGCAGCTGTGGTGCTGGTAACTCAACCTGTGTTATCCATGGCTGATGAAACACTCTGTGTTTTGAATCACCAAACACAGAGTACATGGTTGCTATGGGACATGCTATTCAATTCAATTCAATTCAACTCAATTCATCTTTATTTGTATAGCGCCAAACCATAACAAAAGTCATCTCAGGGCACTTTACATAGCAAGGTTTAGGACCTTTCAAAATATAAGAATTTATAGGAATAGTGAGAATGAGTGTGACAGTGGAGAGGAAAAACACCTTTTAACAGAAGAAACTTCCAGCAGAACCAGGCTCATGGTGGGCAGCCATCTGCCTCGACCGGTTGTGGTGAGTGAAAAGAGGAGTAAAAAAGGAACAGCAGACAACAGAGATCATAACAACAACAAGGAACAGCACATGAGACAGGATGGTTGGACCAGTAACTGCAGACTGGAATCACACAGCTCCGAGGCCAAGGACACCTGCAGAAAGGTACAAAGAAAGAGAGAGACAGAGAGGATAAAGCACAACTAGAGGAGAGAGAAGACACAAAGCTAATGACATGCAATGATGGTATTAAAGTGGACAGAGATAGAGAAGTAGGAGAAGAGTTTAATGTGATGTGGGAGGTCCCCCAGAAGAGTAAACTATAGCAGCAAAACTAAGAGATGGTTCAGAGTCACCTAAGCCATCTCTAACTATAAGCTTTATCAAAAAGGAAAGTTTGAAGTCTAGTCTTAAAGGTAGAGAGGGTGTCTGCCTACCGAACCTGGATTGGGAGCTGGTTCCACAGGAGGGGAGCTTGATAACTAAAGGCTCGACCTCCCAGTCTACATTTGGAAACTCTAGGAACCACAAGTAGACCAGCACTCTGAGGGTGAAGTTCTCTGCTGGGATAATAAGGTTCTATAAAGTCTTTAAGGTATGATGGGGCCTGGTCATTTAGTACTTTATATGTGAGGAGAAGGATTTTAACCTAAATTCTAGATTTTACAGGGAGCCAATGGAGAGAAGCTAAAGTAGGTGAAATATGATCTATCTTGCTAATTTCAGACCTCTGGCTGCAGCATTCTGGATTAACTGGAGGCTTTTTAAATAATTATTTGTGCATCCTATTAACAGTGAAATGCAGCAGTCAAGTCTAGAAGTAACAAATGCATGGACTAGTTTTCTAAACAACACTGTAAAAATGAGCCAAGACCAATATACCTGTGAACTAGGACATTTACACACAGCTGTTTACATAGTACTCACAATGACTATGTAATTGACTATGACATATAAAATTAATCTCTTTTACTGTGACTTATTAAAGATTTTATGAGTGAGTTTTAAGCTACCAGCATCAAATGGAAGATGCACATTTAAACTACTGGCTCAAAATTACTGCAAATAGCTGCAAAAGTGAGACACTAATCAAACAGCTGAGACAGAGAAACATTATAGTCTTTAATTTAAGGGATCCTCCCTGTCTTCTGTCAGCGCCAAGAGCAACTTCCTTTTGTGTTTTATAAGTCTATAGGCAAGTTCAGGAGGATGGTGTTAGTTGTGTGGATGGGTCTGATACCAGACCTCCATCTGGCCAAAAGAGTTCAGCCTCTGGTCTGATTACACCACAACCAGCTGGTGAGGGCCTGTAGCCGTGATATACAAATGCAAGACCAAGTGTCTCAGAGTGTTAATAAGTAATTGTTGCATTTAGCGCTTTTGCATTAAATCCATGCCTACAGGATTTCACACAGCAACCAGGTGGTGTAAAAAATCTCCTCACGATTATCCTCAGTTTGCTTTTATCATCAGAGATGTGTCCATACTAGTCCTGAAGTTAATATTTACTTACTTCACTTACGCTCCACACAGAATTTCATATACACAGACAAACATTTTTAAGGTCTTTTAGTTAAAAATAAACAAATCTTATTGCTACAACATACAATGATATTTTAGACAACATTGAACGAAGTTTGAAAGTCTTCCAGCTTCAGGGAAACTTCAGAATGTGCATGGTTATTCTCCTGTTTACCTTGTGACTGATATCATTTGTTCTCATTGAGGGTGCTACTGTCTAACTACTACAGGGTTAGATTCAAACCACTGACCCAGCAGTTGGAAAAAACAAAACTACAAAGCTGTGCTAACAACTGAGCCAGTATCCTAAAGACTGTCTCCAGATTTATACAGTTTGTCAATCTGAATTAAAAGAAAGAATAGTGAAAAAGAATTTTAACTATTGATATGTCTTTAGAAATGTATCTATGTAAATGATCAACCATCCGGAAATGTATTTTATTGTCTCACTGATGCCTTAAGCAAGATGTCATTTCTTTTTTATTGACCTTTTTTTTATTTCCTGACTTGTGGCTAAATGGGAACAAATCGCTGGAGCCAGGATCCAAAATCTGGTGGGAAGAGTGAAATTAAGTTATTGGAGGCTGTTACTAGAAAATATTAGACCATGGCTGTGACATTCAGCAATCCCCTGCAAATGTGTGTTGGAGTTAACATCTTCTAAACTACAAAGATTCCAAAAATGATTTTAAATGCAACAGTGATTCAACTATCAGTATATGCTACACAAAGCTTTTACAAAAAAAACAAGGGGAAGGCATTTGAGTGTTGTCCCAGATACAAACACAGAACTTTAAGGGTTGTTGGACAGTGAACAAGTTCATATAAAGCACTCTGAGACTTTCTACTGCAAAAACCTCCTTATCAGAATTCCACAGGGCAGGGGCGGGATCTGGACGTTGCATCACCTCAAGCTTTGGACGTTGCCATCTGCTGTCTGTGAAAACTGTAATGTCCACAGTCCTGTTTCACCAGATAACACAAATTTAATAGAGGTTTGCTGAAGCCCCTGACACTCACAATGAAAGAGGTTGACATTGCAACATGGCTATGAACACAATGGTTTTGACAAGCAAGGAAAAGCTCCAGCAGGGTATTATACAGTGGCCCCTAGATAAGAAATAATACACATTCTTTAACTAGCCCACTGACACTGGAGAATTTGAATGCCTTCAACAATATTAGAGCTGACAAAATCTGGGTATTTGGTAAGAGATCAAATGCAACAGCTGGCATGGACCTTGAATTACGCAGACAACTGCGCATTGATTTCATTTTCTCAAGGCTCTGTTGCTGTTTGAAATGTCTTTTGGGGCAATAAGTCCCTTCTCATCACTGAACCAACTGCATCAATTTGGTGCCAGTCGGGCTGTTGGACAAACCTCACCCTATAGTTCTGAATTCAGTCTCCTGGGTTGCTGCAGTGAGAACACACCATGCCAAATACACGCACTGTCTATCCTGAGATCGTCTGTGTGAAAGGGGGTGGAGGGGGAAGCGTGGGGAGGCTGGAACATCAGGCCAATTGTGTGTCACATCAATCAGTGGGATGTTCATCCAGTAATCAGTCAGTGAGCTGGTGGTGGCATGGCCATCAATAAGGCAGGCTGACAGCAGGCTTGGAGAGACTGTAACGGTCCTCTTCCTCCTGGAGTGTGCCCCCAACACACAGATGTGTGACAGATAGAATAGACTGACTGTGCCATTCAAATGAAGGACAGCTCACAATTCGTCTCTGTTCCTGCTTCCTATTCAAGTATTAGAAAAGTCATCTGGCCTCGGACCTGGTTATCCGGATCTAGTGGAGTCAAACCAAGTTATTTTTATCATCATCTCCATACACCCACTGCTCAGTCTCAGTTTGCTCAACCATTGCTCATATCGCACACTGAAAAGAGCAGTAACTAACATGTCATGGACTAGGTTATTTGTAGTAGGTTGAAAACAATAAAAGGTGGTCTGGCTAATCGCATAAAACTAAATGCAGAATAAAAGTTTGATAATCTACCCACTAAAGCAAGAGCATTATAAAAGTATCATGCTGTTGTGGTCCAGCAAAATCAAGATTTAAGGCTGCAATAGTTATTATAACAGGAGAAACCTTGCTATAATACACTGAAGGTCTTTTCCCATCTATGTGTTCTAATTCTATCTTCACAGTGCTCCTTCGGCAGCGAGGTGCCAAGTCTGTGCCTCTTATTCAAATCAAGTCATGAATCTCAGTAGGAGTCCCTCTGAGGACAAAAGCAAGGAGGCCTGGACCATGAAAAGAGATTACCATTCCACAGATTTGAAGTCTGAGCAGTGCCGCTATGACTGTTTCCAAGTAAATGGATGGAGTGTATGTTTACTTGCTTGTTTCAATACTGATTAAAATAATAATAAGCACCTTTAAGGAGTGGAGACAGCATTAAGGGGCTCATTGCACATGAGTGGCATTCATGTTCACTGAGTTAAGTTAACTACTGACAATTCTGTCCCGAACTCACAATTTCAAAAGCTTCATGATCTTGGACATTGTCCAAATGTTGACCGTTGCTTGTCTCCATGTGGTTATTACATCTCTATGGCGTTTAGAACAATTTCCTGTTATCAATGTATGCATCTGACCTGAAGAAACTGTTAAGTTATTATCATTTATGGTGATCAACAGCTGACTTTGTTGTGAGCAGATGCAAACTGACCAAAAATAATAATGGTAAATGGTCTGCACTTATATAGCGCTTTTCTACCTAGGCTGGTACTCAAAGCGCTTTACACTGCTTCTCAT
>JAUYWH010000016.1:109191-129210 GCA_034779795.1 Ctenopoma multispine
AATTTGGGGTTCAGTATCTTGCCCAAGGACACTTCGACATATGACAGGAGGAGCCGGGAATCGAACCACCAATCCTAAGGTTGGCAGGCGACTGCTCTACCTCCTGATCCACAGCCGCCGCTCCCAATAATGGAATTACTTTTGAAATCAGGGCACACTTGTCATGAAAGGCAGTGCAAACATTAGCGTATAACCATAAACTTCAGGTTGTGGATCAAGTGTGTGCCTTTCAAAATCTGAAAGTCTGCAGTTTGCAGGGGAGCAAGGTAAAGCTTTTCCAGCACTGGACTGATCCACAGCACCAACCTAACAACACAGCGTGCATTCTTCAGCAGAATTCATTCAATTCCTCAGGGGGAAAGTGAAAAAAAACATAATAAAATACAATATTCCTCATCAGATTATAACAACTAAAACATGACATTTACCTTAATTGATGGCTTATATCAAATATATTCTGCCGGTCTCAACTTCTAAAAGTTCGATTTAAGGGGAGAGGACGTTTGTTTAATGTCATGGCCCAGCGTAGAGCCGGCCCCGGTCCTAATCCTAAACATTAAATTGCGTGCACATTCTTGAAAATGTCGGCCTTTACTAAGAAAATTTGAGAGAATGAGCAGCTTAACGCAGGAGAAAATTCCATGTAGAGGACGTAAAGCTGTTATTGAGAGTCTAATTATGACTTTGATGAGCTACAGCAAGAAATATCAGTATTACAGGAAGAAACACTTGATGGAAAGATCACTCCTATAACTCTTGGGAAATCAGCCACATTAAAGTCAGGTTCAGCCTTATTCAGTGCGTCCTGGGTGCACGGAAACCTGAGCTTAACTAAGTGTGTTGATGTGTCTGGTGTGCGACAGATGTTCCTGCTGAAAAATTCAACATTTTAAAAAAAGTGTACATTTTATTTTCTCTTTTTGAGAATAGCATTAGCAATGACTATGTGCTTGCTGTATGGAGCTGGAATCAGGACATGCTGGACAGTTTCTAGGCTTTGCTGGAAGCAAGAAAAACAGCTTGTCTAGCTCTGTCAAAAGTGAAAAAATACACATCTCAACACATCTACAGACCACCACCACATAGTAGTCATGTAATCTTATTGTTTTATTCACAATAAACAGTGTAGCGTAGCAGCGCGTTAATACTGGAGTGTCTTGCTGTCGAAGTGAGGTCACCAGATTTAGTACAACTGTGTCTACAGACCTCAAACAGACCGGAACAGGTTCTCACAGTGCTGTAACCAGAGATACTGCACAAGTGTTTGTCTGCCTCAAAAAATAGTTCCACTGCACAACTTTGAGAAATTGTTCTTCTTACAATACTTGTTATGCAAAAGAGAAACAAATTTTTAATTAGTGAGCTTTATGCCTGCAGTGACACCAAAATTCACACAACTCATCCTACGCTTTGCTCCAGAGTTCAATCAGGTTGAACTCTGAGGTGGGACCGAGCTGTTTCTCTGCTGTTTTGTAACTGCAGGTGGAATAATGGAGTACAATGTGACAGAGGTTAATGAAAGTGAAATGTTTGATAAATTGTGGTATCATTTACAGCTTTGTGAAACGTTGCTGTTAGCCCACTAGCCAGATCACTCCTGCATGCTCATTAGCTTATTTGCAATGTAAGCCACCTTGCCAAACAAGGCCTTGAAAATGCATTATTTAGCAGCTTCTTACTTTGTATTTTAGCACAGGTTCATGGATTGAAACAAAAGTTCTCCATTGTAGACTCAAACAAGAGTCCCACATTAGACCACCAGATGCTAAAAAATTACTTTTTAACTAAAGTTAGAATAACTATGTTTATATTGCATTTCAGGTTAGTTATCAAGCCTTTCTCACTTTATTTTTCAGTATTCTTAGTATTATTTCTCACCAGGTCTAGATGATGGGAATGGAAGAGTAGCAGAACAGATTTGCATTTGACCAGTTATATTGATAAAAGCTTTAGAAAAGCTTTACAATGTGAAGAAGAGTGATGGCCAAGTGACCAGGAAACACCTCAGCATGGGGCTTACATGTGGCTGACAACACACACAGGTGCCCTATCCAAACACACTGCACTGTTCCATCAATTGTGTGTTCTGGCCAGTTGTCCTAAAGGGCCACTTCATCATGGGCTGTCAGTGGCACAGAGCTGCTCACTGTCTGAGTGCAGTGTCCTGAGACAGGAATGAGTCCCCCGTCAGTCTCTTTTACACCACAGATCCATGAGCCGTCAGAGACCTAACAAACACACAAGTTTACTTACCTCTGGTTCTGTCTAAACACACACAGAGAGTTTTACTTTAATTATTACTTCATCTCTCAGATGTCTGCCTACAGCCCAATATTATATTTGATCACTGATTGAAATTTAAATGATACACCGATACACTTTGTATCTCCCTTTTTTCCTACACAAATATAAAACCCACCTTTGATTATGGAGGCACAAAACCTCAACCTGCCATTTAGCAGAATGCTTATTGTCCTTCAAGATGGTCCTGTTGCCTTTGAATGCTTTCTTTATGTGTCCTCCATATGTTTAATAATTTACATTTAGTTAAAATCTGTGTGCAGTGGCAAGAATGTGAACCCTTTGGAATAATTCAATTTTCTGCATTTACTGGTCTGATCTTCTTCTTAAGTCACAAGTATAGAGTCACTTAGAAACGTCAAGCACATCAGAAATAAAGTGCAGACATATTTGGATTAGTTTTTGTTCTTTGCACACCAGTATATTCTGATCTTCCTGAACATTGGTGTTTAATTAGGGAGACAAACAGACAGTCTATTTGTTGCCTCTAAAGTGCACGTTCCGTGAAAATGAAATACAAGAAAAATACATAATGTCATATCATACAAAAGTAAAAAAAAAAGAATGAGAATAATTTCAATTATTAAAACAAATTCAGGGTATATATATATATATATATATCATGTAAAATACAGCTGAAGTAACTTATGACATACTCTGCATATCAGAAACACAGTTTGACAATTTACTACTGACTATTGCGTTAGCTCAATGCTATAATGAGATCTTTTATATCTGCCTTTAATGAAAAGTGGTCGGTGGCATTGAGAAGATCGGTGTGGATTTCATCAATGGCTGATGCTGATGCCAATCTTTAGAGAGCAGATACATGTGTGAAACGCTGCCAGTGTAGGCTGCTGATGTGTGTTTGCAGACACTTTCTATTATTCGGCTGCCATGAGTACAGACATTGTCGATGGCAACATTACTTGTTGGCAGCACACAGTTTGATTTTAGGTGTCCACTGGGCTGATTTTGCAGGGTTGACCGGGATGTACTCATTTTTTAACCAGCAAATGAGTACATTAATTAGAGAACTTAGGTGTATAACATGGGTTTCTTTTTAACACTGGACAGACCCAGGCTAATTGTTACTCCCTGCTTTTAGTCACTATGCTAAGCTAGGATAGTCACGTGATGACCTGCCTTAATACATATCCTTTGATGTTGAGTACAGTCTTCAGTTTCTCTCTCAGAATGAAGGAAAGCAATATAGATATTACTTAAGTTTATTACTTGTTGATAATATAAAATATCATTCGTTGTGTATACTCATTACTGAGTGCTAGATTAGTGCTGAGTGCTAGGTGGACCAGCACTCATTACTAACAGAGCATCATAAGCCCAATGACGAGTTTAATAGAATACAGTTAACCTGTTCCACTCTAATGATCCTGGTACTGTGATCAACACCATCTGTTATGACAATTTTGAGAAGGTTGTCCAACTCGTTTAAACCTTTTTTGAAAAGTATATTATTATTATTGTTGTTGTTGTTGTTGTTGTAGTTATTGTAATAGCTGCTACTGATTAAATGTGGGTAAGTTGTCAGGTAGAATTAAAAAAATATATTACCTGGGGCTTAAGGGATTAGCAGGACTGAAACAATCAAGTTACTGTCACACTATGACCAATTCATGACTCAAAGGATGAACTGATGTCTGGTTATAGCATATTGAAAACAGAATCCTTTATGAGTCCCAGGAATATACATTGTTTGTTGTAATTTCTCCAGAAACCAGTTGGTTACACCTTTCCTCTAATCGCTTCCCTGAGAGTTAAAAACTTGAAGAGCTTCATATTGCAACTCATTTGGGAGACATTTTGGACAATTACTTGTGTGGGATGTGGTAATCCAATTATATCTCTACAGGCAGCATTGCTCAGGGCTTCTAGAATTATGGCAGACTTGATGGATATTTCTATCAGAGAAAATTCTCATGATTGCCATGTGGTAGTCAAGAACAATGTCTGGACTTTCCTCCCACATAATCTTGTGTCCCAAATGAATCCATTACATTCTCTTTACACTTATTGAATTTTGAGTGATGGATAATTTGGAGCGAATAATGAGGTAAATAAAAAAAAAGCAGAATGCTAGTATGATAAATATTTTGTAGGCCTTCTGCTGTGTTACAATGAGCACAATTAATCAGATGCAACAAGAGAATAATTTTCTGCATCCCAATAAACTCAACACTAATTCTCAAGTTTGAATTAATAACTTTTTGTCTTTGACAACTTCTATAGTTTTAACTCCCACTGGGAACTAGAGACGTGTAGTCAGTTTGACATCTGCGCCTTTATTTGCTGATATTTTCATAGGCAGTTTCTGCAAATTCCAGCAAGATTTAGATCACAATTTGTTCCATATTGTCTGTGCAGCAGTTTGAAGCAGCTATTTTGCAAACTCGGTGTGCTCCTCCAGCACTGTGGGAGGTTTGCCACCGAGGCCAAGCTGTTTGTCTGCTCTCAGGGGCCTTTTGAAGTTCTGTCTGTTGCTCCAGCACACACACAAAACACACTTTCTTATGGTCATGTTAAAACAAATAAAAAGTCAAACTGATGTCAGCTTTTCTTTAGATTTGGGTGGTTTTATGATTTTGGTTTTCTGTTAGTGGCACTGTGTCTTTCCATGCTCAGCCATGTTGGGTATTAGTCATCACAATGACCATCATGGTCTTTGTCAGTACAATGGCGCTGTGCATGGCCAGATAATCAGTATTAAGGTATGAGGTGCATGATATATACATGCATTTTGTCCAGAAACAACTAAGGACACACACACTGTTTATTGTGACAGAACCCCTGACAGAGCTTTTCTGCTGCACGCAATATTAACTATAACACCAGTTTTCTTGTTTTACGCTATTACTCAGCCTTTTTCAAGTAAAACTAAAAATATAAAATCTTTATATAACTAGTTTTAAATGTAAGTCTTTACATGTTGCTGTAGTTTGTTTTAATCAGTGAAATAATTTTAGAATTACATGCAACACTTATGGTTCTTACTAGAAATCAAAAATGCTGCTTTCAAAGCCTTTTAAAGCCAAGAAAAATACATTTAAAATTTAATATTAAGTTTATCCATATGTGCAATTTTCTAACTGTTAATACTCTAAAACAGGATGTGACGTTTTATAGTTTCAAATAGCTCTAGAGTACCAAATGATTATTAATATATGGCTGAAGAAACAAGTACATTGCTTCACCCGTGTGAGCAGCGGTTGTTTTTGGACATAACTGAGGGTTTTTAAAAAATGAAATATATTTTTACACAGTTTTATCTAAAAGTATTGAAATAACAGGGCATATTATTTTGTGTTTGCTGTATTTGGGTTTACCATAAAAAATGAATATGGTGCAAAGGCTTTTAGATTTTAGCTTTTATTCCCTGTTATTTACATTTAGATGCATTAAACAACATAGAACATAACACCTTTCATATCATACGATCTGAATTGTAAGTGACTGACAGGTGTATGCAGGTTTGCCCTGTGAGACTGATCAAACAACACCTCTAATTTTGCTTCTATTTGTTTTTAGAAAGAATAAGTTAACATGAAAACCAGAGAAAGATATATATGAAACTATTTGCACAGCCAGTGCAACAATTTGAAATGTTCTTAAAAAGAAAGAAACCACTGGTGTACAGAGCAACCTATAGAGAACAGGTATGCCAGGAAAAAGAAAAACATCCATCACCAACAACCTCCACAGAGGAAGTGAAGGTATCACAAGACACCATTTGAACAGGGCTTTATGAGCAGCAGTACTGAGGCAAGACCACAAATGCATCCTCTTATCCCCTTATCAGCAGCAGGAATCAGAGAGCCAGATTGCAAATTACAAAAAAGTGCAAAAAAAGTGCAGAGCCACAAAGGTTCAGGAACAGTTTGTGAGTATGTTCTGATGAGACCAATATTAGCCGCTGCCATGTGATGAAAAGAGCAATGTTTGGAGGAAGAAAATATCTGCTTATGACCCAAACAAGCTCATGTAAGCACAGTAGAGGCAGTGTCATGGCCTGGGACTGGACATGGATGCTTCTGACACATGCTCAATAATTTCCTTATTGATGATGTAACTTGTGATTGTAGCAGCAGTATTAATTAAAAGATTTGTTCTTAGAGTATAATAACATTTACTCTGCATTATTCTGAATGCAGCGTTCCCCAATTCATTTCTGTTGTTTGAATGTCTTGAAACAAGGCAGAATACGGAAGACTGATTCCAAAGACAACTTGATTCATGGAAATTAGAGCACTGGAAACAGCCAACTTTAATCAACCCCATCGGCAGATTTTTTTACCTCTGTTTTAAGAAAATACAAATTTTATGTTCGAACAGACAAAATGTAAGAATGGTGATTTTTTTTTTGTAGTATACACCAAAGACATGGTTGTTAGTGCTGCCAAAAACATAAAACCCATGATATCCTGTGTGTAGGACGTTGTTTTCCCCCCCAGAAAATTGTTCTATTACCCAACGCTTAGTACAGCAAATGTAAAACGGAACTGGTTACATCACTTTATGTTCTATAAAGAGCTACAAAATGGAAATGTGTTTATTAGCAAATGTCCCAGATTGCCGCTATATATTCCCTTAACAACCTGCAAATAAATTACAATTGGAAGTGAAGGCTACACAGAGCAGCAGCTCCTCCACACTGTGCAGCTGCCAATAGTCGCTGACTCCCAACAGTCCTGCCAACTGCTGCTTGTGCCTTCTCTCTGGCAGACACGTCTTTTCAAGGCCCCTTGCCACTACAGCCTTTGAACACAGCACAGGCTGCAGGACACACTGTACTGAAAAGATAAACTCTCCACACATTAAAATGACATAAACTAAAATAATTCATGTCTTCTGATCTTTTGAAATGACTCTGTTAATTAGATACATGTAATGTTATTTATGCCATTTTTACATGCTACAGGATTTAGTTTATTAATTCAAAGTCTCTCTGTTGTTTGCACAATAAGGCTTCTTTTATCTTTGCTTTGTTGTCCTCTGATCAATACCATGCTTCTGTCTTTGATCGCTGATCCTATACACGCAAAATTTAGCGATTTTGGTACTGAACCATAGATATTGCCAGCGGGGGGATCTGAACTCTGGGAGAACATATGGGGTCAATTAGGCAGAGTTTGCTTCTGGACAGGGTTCAACTGATCCACAATAGGGACCTGCAGGATTGGTGGTCTCAGGCCATTTGGCAGGGCGATTGTGGGCAGCCTGCGAGTTAGCGACATGAAAGTATCAGGTGTTAGCCAGCAAATGATCCAGCAAAGGTGAGGCTATGATAGCAGATTGGCTGGCTCGAGTCCTGTATGACCACTGTTTGCTGAAAGAGAGCAGAAACAGAGGAGACAGCTTGACACACCAGATCTTAAAAATGCATTTGCAAATGCATTATATTTATATATTCCTCCTGTAAAACTGACAGAGAAAGAAACATTTTGAAAGGTGCAGGCAGATACCACATGTTATATATATGTTTCATATGTTGAGGGTTGCTCTGATAGAGATAGATAGATAGATAGATAGATAGATAGATAGATAGATAGATAGATAGATAGATAGATAGATAGATAGATAGATAGATCAGAAGAAGATCAGGTGACTTTTATTTTGCACTGAATCAATCAAAACTTCCCATACGTAGACTCACATGCTGACTTAATGGAAATGTTTTTCTGCAGGAAACCAACATTCGAGCCCCGTGTGAAATGTTGTGTGTTTTAACCAGTGTCATTCAACAATGTTAACCATGTTAATTCTTGCAACCAAACTTACAGTGGTCCTGTAACAATAATGAAGTACTTATTTTACCAGAAACTACAATCTTTTTGCTAAACCTTACTATGCAGTTTTGTTTTTTGTTCCTCCGCGTGATCAGTGACGTTCCACAGCTCTAACTTGACTTTTATTATGCTTCCCGTAAGCCAGTATTTTTCCCGTATGATGCTGTCTCACAAGATCTCTGCAGGCACTGGGGCGCTACAAAATTTTAAGCGATACCTCTAGGGGTCACATGAAAGGGCACGGCATAGAAAGGACTTGTAGCTTCTGTTACTGCACTCAGAGCTGCAGGAGTCCCAACATCACAATGAATATGTGCATTTCAAATCATACAAAGCTGTTTTCTGAATATAGACCCATGGCTAACATTAGTAAGCTAGCTAAAAACACATTATACATAGATATAACAACACTCTAGTAGGCGCTGTGAGCCTATGTACAGCAGCGCATAGTTAGGCAGCCATAGAGGAAGATAATAGACAAAACCATACATTGCAGCTCTGTGTCAGTGAGTTCTTCTTGATGTAAGAAAGGAGGTCAATGATTCAGTCACCAGTGAGGAGTTTGAAAAGACAATTAGCACAAGCCTGTGCAGCGCGGGCCGCTGTGTGCAGGGTCCCCACCTTCTGCAAAAAGGATGAATCAGCCCTTTTTATCTCACTCCTGGTATGACTTCCAGCAAGACAACTGCTCTAAGTCAGAGTAACAGGGATTAGTAACTAATGTAATTCCTGTTAATATGTTACTAAACTGGAGACTGGACACACATTTGCAGTTTTAAAAGTTCCAAGCTTGGGATTGTGGAGACAACTGACTAATTTAAAACACATACAGTAGCGACATGCAGTAGACTTTTTTCATTTTGTGGTTAGATGTATTTTAAGTCAAAGCTGAGTTGAGCCCACATAATATCATACACATGCAAGTGGATCTAAAGTTGGCCGGCTGGTGTTGCATTTGAGGTAAAAGTAATTTTGAGTGAAACATGATAATATATTCCATGAAGCCTCTGCTGAGGTTAAGAGCATGTTCTTCTCTGTGTACTGTGACGGCATACAGTAAAGTCAAAACACACATCTACATGGTTCTATCTATAAAATACAAAGGCCTTCAGAAGAAACATGCTTGAAGCTTTTACACTCGCCTAAACATGCCTTTAAGGTTTATGAGTCATTCGCAGTTTAGAGTTCAAACTTTGCTTTCAGCGCATAAAGGGATTTAAAACCACAGTTTACAGTTCCCAGCAAGGCTATCCATCACCAAAATGAAACCATGGTTTGAGCTTTTCAAATATTCACTTTAGTCTACAGGGTGACATCACAAGTTGTCTACATGTTGTTTAAATTGAGGAGTCACAGTGGAAAACTGGAATGACTTCTCAGTGAAATCAAGGGATGTCAAAACAGTCAGAGTAAAGCTGAGATGCCCTGTGTGGTTCCTACCATGAACATTCTAATGATGAAGCTGAGAAAGAGTATTGATTGATCTTTGTATTTCAAAGTTTATGTTTTAATTTTTGAATGTAAATTGGTCCAATCCTTGTCTTTGTGAGGGAAACCTTATAGGTGTAATATAGAACCCAGAGGTTATCGCTTAAGTAAAACATTATTCCACCTTCAACCTTGTTTTTCCACACTTAATTACACACAGGTTTATTTTAAAGATACCGTCTACTTTGGTACAGCTTAGATTGTGACCGTGCACAATGACGTTGCCAGAGAGAAGTTGCATTGGGGCAATAAACATCAGGAGTCAGATGATCAGACTCCCAGGTTAACAAAAATTATGTGGAAAACCAAAGGAAGCCACCATCATGTGGTACATATGAATAAACAAAGTTTAAACAAGTCTTTGAGGAGCTTCTAAAAAAAACTACTTCAAAAAAGTACTAAGGTCACATTTTTCATGAGGAAGAAACGTGTGGCCGACGTATGTGCCATAAACTTAATGTTGGAAACCACAGCTTTTGATCATCTGGATCCTTTTTTACTCTGCTGAACACAATATTGAAAATACAGTAAATTAGAAAAAATGATTTTTTTCTTGAAAACTGTTGTTAATGTTAATCTGAAGCTTGGTTCTCATCACTGACTCTAGATCCCAAAGTCTGACCTCTGATTATGATGCAGCCTCTGTGTGGATTATGTGTCTCCTTCATCTGATAGCTCGGAGCATTCAGCCCTTTGTAACAGCTGGCATTTCACTACCAGACCTCCAACAGAAAAGCTGCAAACACTGAGGAAAAAGTTGAAAATTACCATTTTCTGTGTGGCAAAATTGCTTTCTTTTTATTTTTGAGGTGACATTTTCGTCCTCATGCATCATTTATATGCCCCCTAGAAAACAGGATGGGAAAAAAGGAGACATAGGAGATGAAATTATGAAATACCAGCACTGTTTAGATTAAACCTGTGTGTGTGAGCGTTGATAGGCACCACTCCTGTCTGATTTCATCTGCCTCTATCCGTGCATGACTGCATGCATGTCATTTCTGTTGCGGTTCAGAATGTCACAAATATACATGACTGGGAAAACTGGTGCATTCCAAGAAATGTTGCAGGTCCTGGGGATAATTCTGCCTTTCAACTGCTCCCCATTTATTTCATAGCTGCAGCACTGTCATCTCAGCCTGGTCAAGATGAAAAGCATCGTTGTGTAAAGAAATTGAAATGAAAATCCTTCTGGACCCAGCAGGACGGGGAGGTGTGGGTATTATCTATGACTCAATGGTACTTCACTGGGATAAGATCTAATTCTGGGAGGAAAATTTCTTTATATGGCCACCTGCTGTCATCAGCTTTGTCATAGGATCACAAGTTGTTCTGGGTGAGCGGTCTCGGGACACGGCGAGAAGAATGCACTCAGCTCCCCGCTGACATTTAGATCTCTTTATTTTCTCTTTCATTCAGCCTGGAGCTGGCTGGGAAGGAGGGCAGGTTGAAAGGGAGAGGGGGTCCTGGTTGAAGAGTGTGAGAGATAGAATGGGTGGGTCACCGGGGGCTGCAGCACAAAACGAGCAAGTGCCTTCAGTAGCAACATGGATGTCGTGACAAACTGCGATCATAAAAAAACAAAAAACGATAGATTCATCCACACAAATGAAAGAAAAGATGCTAAATAATAACAAATATATAACCTGATAAAAACAAGTATGTGAAAGTTCTTCAGCTCTGTTTTGGAACAACTCATATCACAGCACCTCAGAGGTCGTCCACTGAAAGCATGTCAGACAAATAAGCTCATGCCAGTGGTATCATGCCTATAGTAATGGCAACGTATAGCAGTGGTGTAGTTAGAGGTGGAGACCAAAACACATCTTAAAGAATACATTTCTAAAAACATCTCATTCCAAATACTATTTGTTTGAAAGAGACTATGAGATGAATGCAGTGGTTTTAAAAGTACAAGAGGTTTTTGGAAATGTCGTCTAGTGATATAAAGAAACATACTGAAATCTGTTACTTGATAAAGCAGCATCAATATGTGTCCTGGAAGTAAATCAAAGAAACACAATCACACTAGCTTGCATTGAATCAGCTGGTGCAGCAGACCACTTACTTCAGCTCTGTGAGGGGAGGGGTAGAGGAGAGGGTAGTGTGTTGGTCTCACTGAGCCTCTTGTGTCTCTGTTACAGACAATAGATTCTTGCAAAGAAGTCAGCTCAAACCCAAGAGACAAATCTCACCAAAAGACACCTTTTGTTTCCCCCCAAACCAAATCTGCTGCTCCGTGCCACATAATTAATGGCCAGATGCATGTTTCCCTTTTCTTCTTGTGGCTGAATGAGAACTGTATCTCTGCCATTTGTCTTTCCCACGCACATCATCATAGGTTTACTGTAAAGTGAGCCCTCCTAACTCACACAGATGTTGTGACTGGTAGATAAGAGCTTGTTGAGTGTAAAAATGTTGCTATATACATAAAGCAACGTGCTGCTAGCTGACTGCAGCCTGAAAAGAGCATTTGTTTTCTCTGTCAGAAATAACACCATCATCCATCTGCACACACATGAAGTTTTGGAAGAAAGACAGATATCAGAACAAGTGTCAGCTGGCAGCTGATCCTGACTGGTTTCATGCGTACTTCACACACAAAGCGACACACGCAGATTACACTAAGCACTAACGTAACCTCAAATATGTGCATTGTAGGAAGAAGGATTAGGAAAACAGGAAGCATTTAGTGTTGATCTCAGAATTCTGAGAGCACCAATTAGATTAAATTAG
Organism: Ctenopoma multispine; assembly: GCA_034779795.1. Lineage (NCBI taxonomy): Eukaryota > Metazoa > Chordata > Actinopteri > Anabantiformes > Anabantidae > Ctenopoma > Ctenopoma multispine. The sequence goes on from JAUYWH010000016.1 coordinate 121,521, forward strand.
ATTTCTTCATTTTGTATCTCCAGTGGAGCATCGACACTGCAGCCGCTCTGCTGACACGCTGCTGACACGCTGCTGACACGCTGCTCACACTACACCCCCTACTGTATGTAGACACAGTGTTAGTCCTGTTCTGGCAGAACACATGTGAAAAGCCTCATTTAAGTTTTTAATTGCAGGTCTGAACTAACTGTTATTTACATTATAGCTTCATTTTTCATTGTTTTTTGATTAGTGGACTAAGTGATTAAGTATTGAAATTGCCTGTCACAGGTTCCCATGGTCCAATGTCAACAGTTAAAACTGTCTACTGTCTCATTTAGATTGATCAAACACTCATTTGAATCACCAGTATCAATTATTTGACACATTTGCATGATGACTTATTTATTTATTACATAAAGCCCAACTTTGTCCAAGCACAACCTTTCCTAGAGTAAAGCTCCTATGAATAATATTTTAAATAAAAATGCACTGTGACACATGCCAGTATGTGTCTCGTACTGACACTAAAGTTACCACAGTAACTTATAAAGTGTCTGACTGCAGTATTAAACCAAAAGTGTGTGTAGAGAGGATGGATGGGTCAACAACAGTGAGGACTTTCCCACAGGAGGCAGGAAAGTCATCTGCACGAGACATTTTCTGTAACTGTGGCAGTCTAAGCCAGGTGTCTGTACCGAAAATCAACCAATCTGTGATGTTTCCACAGATGTGGACTTCTATCTAACTTCTCTTTTTTTTACTTATTAAAATTAAAACATGCTGCACAACCCTTCTTCAATGCTCCATGCATTATCCATCAGATGTTTTCAGCTGCTGCATGTGTACAAGAATAGAAGGAATGAAAGAAAGAAAATGACAGGACAAATATAAGTGAAATGTGATCATTACTTGTTTTGAGTCTTATAGCTCTTCCTCTGTCCCTCTGCACGGTCTCCTCATGTATGCACCCACATGTGACTCTTATTGTGTTCATTTCAAGCTCTCCACTTTCATTGCCGTGGAACAGAGAGGTGTTTCTCTGGGAACGGAGGCAGCGGCCTGCAGCCGTGGCCCTGTGCCGGGATCGCCTTACCCCATACAGCTCGGCTTTGTTATCGGATCTCCTGGGCTAAAGGACACAGTGCATCATCTAACTCGGCTTAATGCATGCAAGATGTCCAATCAGCGTTGTGTTTGGTCATTACGGCCACGCCAGGCCTCCTTCCTGCAGACCTTCACGGACGGACCCAGGGGACTCCTCCGATGATCTCAAGATCAGATCTCTGTTTCCCCTCACATGAGATTTCTGGATCAGGATTTATTTATGTTGCTGGCACAGATGTGTTGCCCACCATACATCAAACATGTTGAATATTCCATTCAAGTGGAAATGCTGCTGACTCAAATATAACACCCAACACTGCGTCGTGGGAGCTGATATCTGTGGATTCTTTATGGTCTCTGAAGTTTTTCTGCATTGAGCTTGAAAGGATACACCTACAGATATGTGATCTCACCATTTCTTTCCCTCTTACACATCATGTGTAACATTTCTATTTTGAGTACATTGTCTATTTACATTTCAAATCTGGCCAGATGAACTACATCCATGTTAAAATGACTTGATCACATGAATGGAAAGCAGCTGGAGTGTTGGCATTTTAGTGCATTGTTAAATAGTAAACTACTGCACACACTACCAGCTATATTTCAGGGTTGAGTCAAGTACTTTTTAGCAACATTTTACCAAAATGTAAATACATACAAGTAATTTCAATTTAAGTCAACATAAAAAAATGTAGGTAGGTGGAAACCTATTGTTTAAAAAAATAAACCTACTAATATCTATAAGGTTGAGTTACAAAGACATGTATGTTGTTTAATATGCAATTAACATATCAACATAACATATTATAGCATTGACACAAATGATAAAATAAGCTAAATGTGGATATTAAGACAAAGCTATCCATTATCTAAACTTTCTATTCTGTCAAAGGTCGCAGAGGTGCTGGAGCTTATCCAGCTGACACTGTGTAAATCTGGAGTTACACAAGTCTGTTGCAGGTAGAGACACACAAACTAACTACATGTCTTTCAACTGTGGGTATAAAAAAACAGATATGCACAGAGAAAAGAAACTCTACACAGAAAAGCGCCTGCCAGTCGGCCTGGTTTCAAACCAGGGACCTTCTAGTCGTGAGGCGGTGGTGTTAACAACTCCCCCACTATTCAAATAGAATAGTGCGACTATCAGGTTTCATTACAATCGTTTCGTTAGTTTTCAGTCTATTTGTATTGAGGCACAAAGTAACTCAACCATTTGACTGAGACAGAAATCGTGCTCTGGCAGCTGTCTCCTTCGAAACTGCTGTTGGTGATGGATCATGTGTGAGCACAGACAGCATGGAGGTTTGATGCTCTACATATGACATGATATGTTTTGTCTGAGTGAACTATCTACTAATCCTCTGATGAATGTCAGGGTTGAGAAATTGAAATGTGGGATCTTGTGATCAGATCAGCTCAGTTGATAAGCAGCTAGACAGCTAGCGTTCTTGTCCTTTATAAAACCTTTTATTTCACACTTATCTGTGCATTGTTAAAACTGGTGGGACAACAGTCACATCTGAAAGTGCTGGAACAGAAAGGCTCATTTTCTGCTTTTGCAATACACCAAAGACATTTGGATCTAAGATATGATTGCCACTCTTGGTTTTTACCTGTGTATGTCTTGTTAGAAAGAATAAATCAACATGACAGACAGCTGCCTGTAGCACAAACACATTCACAGAGCTGCTTTTTATGAATGGAAGAAATACACAGTGAGAAGTGACTTATGTATGTGTATAAATGCACTTTGGTTTTCAAGTTTACTTGGATTTTAGGTCTACTTGATTTAAAAACAAGACAATGAAGCATCGCTCCGTGAAATAATGTCCACTTACATCCAGCCGCACTACTCTGCTCAAAGAAGCACAGTGGTGAGTGTCTGCAGCCTTTGTCCTGCAGCAAACACACTAGCCTGCTTACCTGTATATATGGCAGAGTTCTCTGGGAGGCAAAGCAGCCACACACCACATTCATACATACTGCAGCAAATAAGATGCGTCACTTTCCCCAAACGTCTTAGTGATTTGATGGCGACTCTGAATAAAATATCAGTCCGTAAAGACAGTGTTGTCTGCAGTATGGCTACAGAGCTGCAGACCTATTTCCAAATCAAATGGATGTTTTTGCAGTTGCTCCGCAGCAGTTTTTCTGGAACTGACTCTTTCTTTTCAGCAAAGGAAACAAAAACACAAACTCTGAGATATTTCCTAACCAGCCAGGTAATCCGAAACAGTAGCAGGCCCCTGAAAAACACACGTGCACATGCACTGAAGGAAGGCATACCAACTGGAGGAATCAATCACACACACACACACACACACTCCACCTGATTATGGAGTGAAGCAGACCATCAACACAACAGGCAGCTGCTCTTAGCCAGGTTTGCTGCCACATCAATCACCTGGGTGCTATCCAAACCAAATATGAGAATACAGAATACCATCAAATTAGGGTTTGTTTTTGAACTCAACTAAGCACATTTCCCTGTTTGCGCAGCCAGACACTGAGTGCTCGGATCCGGTTGGATGTGTTGGGTTACACGCATGCCTTTGGAACTTGCTGGCCCCTAATCTGCTTAATGCCTCTGGCTTTCTGGGATGTTATTAATTAATAAGACGTATAATCAGAGCTGATTTCTGTGGATGGTTTGCACATTTCTGCTACATCAGTTTCTGCATTTCAGTGCTTTCAGTGATGTCACACAGTTGTTACTGGATATCACACAAATAACTGTTGTAAAAGTTGCTGTTCATCAAGATGAGTTAAAAAATACATTTACCTCTAGTGAATTCTAGTCTTCTTACACTTTCTTTTGTCTGTTTTGAGACATTTGTCTCTGAGATTCCTGTCTTTGAAATTAGAGAGAAATAAAAATCAGACTTATTCAGTAAACTTTTAATTTAAAAGTTTGGGGACAGTGTTGCACAATTTAGCTGCTCTCTCTAATGCACTGAAACTCGCTGGACTGTATCCGAGTGAGCTGCATGTGAGATGAAGAAGAAGAAGCTAACTGTCGATCAGTCGATCCTTTAAGCACAACAACAGAAAGAAATATTTATCACGCTTTCTGCTGTTATGGTGGCTCTGCTTCCGTGTGCTGTAAAAACACACACACACACTGATTTCTGCGGCTTATTTTATTTGCCACATTATGCCTCCATGCTGTACCTAGGGGACCACCCTCACAGAGACCCAGGTGAGGTTTTTTTACTGTGTGTTTTAGTTTAAATTCCATTACACACAGTGTAAATCGAATGGCTGCTTTAAACAAAAGTGACTTCATCAGCCTCCAGCTAGCTCCTTTCTCTCCTGAGTGAAAGTGTCAGCACACGTCAGCACCCTCTCAGACTCATGTATGCGCAGGTTGCACTTCGCTCTCAGTAATGTACACAGTGTGTAAATTGCCCTGCTCTCTGTCTCTCCTGCTGCTTGTCCTTGTTTGTTGATGCTCAATCACAGTGTGACTTGTCGCACCTGAGCTTCAAGGAGATCCTGTTACCTTTGGAAGGCTGATGCAACTTTAATGGCTGGCTTTTGTTTGGCAGAGTATACATGAGTATTCTAACTGAGGAGGGGGGGGGTCCAATTTTTCAGAGTGGAAGGGGGGGTTCAAAGGATCCACAGGCTTTAAAGTCAAGGAGGCAGCTGTGTTTACACAAATGACTTCAGATGTGAGGGCCAGTGCTTGGTTGCTGGGGGGCGGGGGGAGCTAACAACAGGCGCTGAGCCCCTCACCACAAAAACAGCAGCAGCAGAAGAAGAGAAACAATGCTCTAAATTATTGTGCTGTGACTCAAGTCAACACAACAGGGATCAGTCGTACCCTGACTTGTAGTGTTGAGTGAATAATGACAGACAAACCCAAACTATATGGAGCACAGTGACTACACCCACAGCAGCGCACTGAGGGCCCTGCCCCACCAGCTCTGCTTGTTCTTCAACACTGTAAACAAAGATACACTTTTAGGGTGTTTGAGTCACATTTTTATGTGATTTTATTTTAAGGCTGAAATAAACTTACCACGCACAGTGTGATGGATTTATGAGGAAATGCTGAGGAGCACTCGCATAGAGGTGTAAATAAACACAAATGCACAGTAAGAATGTGCAGAGATAACACACTCTGAACAAATACAACAGACATCCAAATGTTAGCAGATCAAAGGTCATGCAGCTTTTCAGACTTTAGCAGAAAATGAAGCAGATGTATTCCTACAGCATCTGTTGGAGATATTTTGTTAAACAGGTAGTAGCTTTGTGTTACAGCTGCATGGAAACACACAGCACACTTACAGAGTTACTCAGCTATCAGTGAGCTACACTGTAATACTGGACACTGGCAAAAACATAGTGCCCAGTTTATCAAACAGGAAACAGGGATGATGATGTACTCTGCATGTTGAAGCGGCCCTTTGAGAGCCTCCCTGTTTCTCTTCTAACATATTTCTCATTGCATGAACAAGTTGCTCTCAGCAAACCAAATCAGTGACAATAATCAGTAACATGTTGTAGATGCAGCCCAACTTTGCTTGAGATGTCCCAGAGCCCATATGTAAAATAGAAAATATGGGCCTTGCTGGGGCCATCATTCCACTCAATATGTGTCAGGTGTGGGTCAGATCTGGGCCACAAAATTTAGCTAAAATTAACATTAACATCATGTCTATAATTTTTGGATGCAGCATGTTAAAAGTCCACAGGGGCCAAATTATGTTGATTTTGTTTGGTTTAGTGTAAATAATCAGTCATCATAATGAATGGTCAGCTTAATGGGATCCAGGGATATCTGTCAAAAATGGGCTGGTTCAAATTGCTAAGTACTCACTGTAACAGCTTCATTTCATAGGACATAAAGCTTACATTTCATAAACTGTCAAATTCTGTCAAAAGCATCAGCAAATATTTATAATATTCTCTGTGTGTAATATTGAACGATCCACCAGATGAAACATTTTCTGTTTTTTACACATGTTTTACGTTCTCTTGTTCCTCATCAAACTCAGCATAAACCCCACAAATTTCAGCACATAAAACTGCAAAGAAACATTTGTCGTTGGGGCTAGAACAGTAGCAGGGGTTAAATTATGAACAGCCTAGATGAAGGAATAAAGTAAATAAAATAAAGTAAAAATATAAATCAGTTTAAAATGAGATATAAAAAAGAAATTATAAATAAGTACATGGAAGTAGTTGTTTGTTTGTATCTGATGTATATTCTTTAAGAAAGTAAAAAAAAAAGAAAAGAAAAATTTATGAAAGGGGTGGGAATAAATAAGTCTATACTTCTGGCCATTCCCTTTTCAAAAAGAAGAATGAAATGTGTGAAAATTGAATTAATGTAGAAAGTATGTTTGAATTATGACTGTTTGAAATAAACTACTACTGCTACTAAATTTACATCAATAACAAGTCATTTTCTTCAAGCGTACTTATACCAGGTATTATGCTGAATCCCACGGTTTAACTAATGAACTGACCAGATAATCAGAAAACACGAGACATCACAGGACACAAGCTATTAGGTGAAAGAAGTAATGAGCAGGGCAGCTGTAACAGGTTGCCACTCGCTGGTCGTGCTGGAGGGTAAAAACTAAAAAAAGGAATAAAACAAATTTGCTAATTTCCCACTTGTGGGACTAATAAAAGTTTATCTAATCTTATTATATCCACTCACATTTCTGTCTAACTATCTAAAACAATACAATATAGATGATGTCTAAGTTTTGACATGATTTTATAGCTAGATTTATTCTCTGCCTAAACTGAAGCACTGACTCTCCAGGAACCTACACTTCAAACACTAATAGTTATTAGCTTTTATTATTAGGTTGTATTACCCTGTTAAATCATAGCTTCAATCCCACTTCAGACGTTATCACCCGATGTAATACATTTAGGTCCATAAGTAATGAATGGCTGTAATTCCTGAATGGTTAATGTCACACTTCTGTCAAACCTCTTGAATTAAAGCTGGAAGTCTTGACCTTGCTCACATTTTTATGTCTTTCATTTCAGACTTAGTGTGGTGCGGTACAAATGCCAAAAAGCGCGTTAGTGGGCTGTTATCTACTGTTATCATGCATCATGTAATACCATTCAATGCTCCTTCATTGTCATGGTTACAATAATAAATAGAAAAGAAGCTGATTTTTATTTGACCTCTTAACAAATTCTTATTTAATTCAATTCAATCCAGCTTTATTTATATAGCACCAAATCACAACATAAGTCATCTCAAGGCACTTTACAGTGTAAGGTTTAAGACATTTATACATTATATAATATATATAGAATAATGTAGAAAACCCAACTGTCCCACTTGAGACAAAACAACAACTAGCAGCAGACGAGGCAGTAGGCAGGTTGACAGGACCAGTAACTACAGCCAAGGTCGAGGATACCTGAGGAAAGATACAAAGAGAGAGAGAGAGAGAGAGAGAGGACGAAGCACAACAAGGGGAGAGAGAAGAAACAAAGTTAATAATATGCAATGATGTCATGATAGTAGACAGAGAAAGAGAAGGAGGAGAGGAGCTCAGTGTAATGTGGGAGGTCCCCCAGCAGACTAAATCTATAGCAGCTTAACTAAGAGATG
>JAUYWH010000016.1:149444-167287 GCA_034779795.1 Ctenopoma multispine
CATGTGTTCATTCATAGTTTTGATGCCTTCAGTGAGAATCTACCAATGTAAATGGTCATGAAAATAAAAAAACAACATTGAATGTGTCCAAACTTTTGGCCTGTACTGTATATATAGTAGATACATATATATATATATATATATATTAATTACAGAATGTTGTGCGATTAATAAGTTATTTTTTTAATCAATTGACAGCCCTAATATATATATATATATATATATAGTATATTTATATATTTGCTATCCTACATAACATTGGCCCCAAGTATTACTGTGAGGACTCTTAGAGTTATCTTAAAACAAGATGTCTCCTTTACCTTGTACATAAATTAAATCTCTAGAACTACCTTTTTCTATCTTTCTATCTAGTCTATCTATAAAATTTGAAACATTCTGTCTCAAGGTGATGCTGAAAAACAAGTCCATGCATTTGTCTTTTCTAGACTGCAGTAATTCACTACTAGTAGGATGTGCCAATGCCATTAGCTCTAGGTCTTGCAGTCATATTACCTTAAAAACACAAGCAATCAGGCTTTCTTAAAGTTCTTGCTCCATTCTAAAAAGTTGTTATAGTGATAATCTACAAACTGTTTGGCTGTGCTTGGAGCTGTAACATTACAAGAGAAGAAACATGACAGATGCTCTGCAGAGGAATGCATCTAGCATGTGATGGATCTGAAGAGGCAGTATACCTGCCTGTGTGTCTCCCCTCGCACTGTCCGGCTATTGAACAGACGTCAAAACAAATTCTATTACAGTCTGTAACCTTAGCTAAACCTCATTATTCTCTCTGGTCTTCATACCAGTTAAACACGCTTGAAGAAACTGCTGACTATAAGCATCAGTGAAGACTTGCACTCAGTGTTCTTTGTCATGCTAAGCTTTTCAAGCAGCATCCACTAGCTATCAAATGTTTAAACATGCATGAAACATATTTTTGGCCAAGGTTCCATTATTAGGAGAATTCCAAAAGTCCTCTAATTCTCTACGTGTGCATGGTATGGTTCAAATGCTATTATAACATATCATATTCACCAAAGTAAATTTGTATCTTGGTAGCAGCATCTCCACAAATAGATTGCTAACCACTTGATTTGGGAGAAAACCTTCAGAAATTGAAAGCAAGCATGAAGCTGATGCTCCTTACATCCCATCAATGCTCAAGAGCAAGTCAAAGTTTAATCATGAAATTAAACCATCAAGCTGTAATCTGTGAGTGGTGTTTACAACTGACATTAAAAATACTTTACTGTTTAACGTTTTCATGGTTATTCTATGAACGTAGAGCTTTACTCTAAACTTGTATAGAAGATTCAAAGATCTCAACACACACTGACAAGACACAATCTAGAAGAGGAAATTACTTTTAGTATAAACCAAATACTAACAGCCAAGAACAACTAACAGCTAAGAACAACAATAACAGGCAGATTATCAGCTAACAAACTGCAGGCTGTGAGTTCAAATTGCATCATCTTAATCTCTCCAAATTAAAACAGATGAGAAAACTGTTCCAGAGTGTGAGCAAACCAAAGCTAGGGGTGAACATCCCCAAAAAGATAACCAAACACTATTTGATATAGCCCGTTGTCCCATTTGTACACTTTAACTGTCAGCGTTTCTACATATCTGTATTACAACATGACAAACTAATCAAGTACCATGGGAAGAGGGGGAGGCTGGGAGCCTTCAGTTGTATAGAGGGTGGGACTGAGCAAAGCTTCTATTCTCTACGTCATGTTCTGTTTCTAATAAGTCATTAAGTACCGTCCTGCAGGCCTCCTGAGCTGTTAAGCTCTTGCTCAAACATGATCCTTGCCATGTTGTTGATTTGCAGGACAATTGGTCCACTAGGGATGTGAAAAGGTCAGGCTGAGGTGCTTGTCCAGTCCTCCACATTAGAGCTAATACGCAACAGCCCTAATCTTCCCTAAAATATGCTACTGGCCACCTAGCTGGGAAAGGGAACCTCTGCTGTTTCACTTTCTCTCAGGAGACAATACCTTAGCTGCCACCCTTAAATTAACTGTCTTTAAACCTGCAGTTTACTTGGTTTCAATGTCAGCATGTTACAGTAACAACACACAGTGGGGCTTGTTCACTTACTCTCATGTCTGTATGACATACAGATATAAAATCAGTTCAACTGTTTCAACTCCACACTGTAAGCAAATATGTAGCTATTAAACATGGGTTGTCATAGTCATTTATAGCCATATCAGGCACACAGTATGTCTCAAGAGATGGTAGTGTCGCTTAGTTGGTCCACCACTTTAATTGAGGATAAACAGCTCAACAAATATTTGATGCATCACCAACAAGTTTGGGTCAAAACAAAAACTGTTCTCAAGGGAAAAGATCCCAGTAATCTTTCCTCTCAAATCGCCATGAGGTCAAAATATCACTGTCTTATTTCCAAATACTACAATTCCCATCAGCCTCAGCTGTAATTTGAGTAAACAATAACAACACGCTGGGTAAACAATACAATAAAAAGCAATACACTCAAAACCACAGATTAAATTAAACTGACAACATTTCGAGCTTTGTCAAGTCTGAAATAGTTGCCACATCCAATAGGATACAGTATATCAGACAGAAAGGCACCTTCACCACTGCATTTAAAAAGGTCCAGGACAGCACCAAGTCTTATTTCTAATTCAAAGTGGGGAATCTATTTTAAAGAGCACTGGAGGTGTATCGGCAGCTTGTGGTGAACCAACACTTTCTTTTTTTAAGAGAGTCCAGGTCAGGGGGTGTTGTTTTGCTTCCTATTAACTGTAAACTTGTGTACACTAATATGACTGAGACAGAGGCCCTTTATAAAAGATGTATCACATAGTGATGGAATGTGCCTATATTTTTACTGATGACAATTTCATGTTGCAGGATCCACTCTTGTTGCCACCTAAACCAGAGTATCTGGAGGAAACACAGGCAAGTACAGGGGAACATGCAAACTCCACACAGAAAGGTTCCAGCATGCAGCAAGTTTAAACCCATGACCTTCTTATGTGAGGCAGTCAGTACATATTAAGTCATTCTAAAGAACTATTTCTTTTTTCCAACTTAAAGATGATGGGTAGAGATGATTGGTTTATACCTGAGTCCTTATTACATTATTAGAGAGGAGAACGTACGTATGGTGGGTGTCCGCATTTTCATTCTTCTACTCTGTCTATTACAAACAGCCTCTGTTATTGCAGCCAGTATTTGGTGCAACACAGACGTCTGATAAAGTAATGGGTGTAACGTAGCTCATGCATGTTGGGAGACGTGTTTTTACAAAGAGTCTGGTGCACAGTGGTGCACCAGTGAGACAAGCACAATTTAATCCAGAAGCACCAGATTACGATGCTTTGTTAGTCCTTTGGTGTCTCATATAAACACTAGAGGTACTGATGCCATTGTTACCATTGTTTGATTGCATGTCAGACCTGTTGTCATGACAACAATCATAAATGCTTGGTTACAAAACATAAGGGTTTGTTTCAGTTTAGGCACAAAGAAAACTGGGTTATGGTTAGGCACAAAAAATCGGGGATACTTAAATGAAAGTAATAAATGAAAAGATAAAGTAAGTACTCTGTGGAGTAGACTTATGGCTTGTTATGCTACACCGTTGCTTTAGGTATCAAATATTGATGCACCTATAGGGTATTACTGTAGCTCATCTCATCTGCTGCTGTTTCTATGCTGTGTGGTTGCTTTGCCACTGCCCTGAAGAGAAACTGTGTGTGGTCGTTTTGTTTTGCGGTTCATTCTTGACATGGAGGAGCAAGTTGAGAGCTGTTTACTAGAGTAAAAAAAAGATGAACCATTGACGTTTTTATGGACAAGTCTTGTCTTATAATAGAGAAGTCAACTTGCAGCCAGGAACTAAAGCTCAGCTCTGGCAGCCGAGTCAGTATGAACATTCTACATTGTCTTTGTTCAAATGTATTATTGCTCCATAACCTACATCATACTACCTCCCAGAAAAACTTGAACGGGAAAGAATTATGGACAAGCAAAATGACAAATTATAGGTTACAAGCATGTGTGAAGACTGTGAAGAATTTGTTTAGTCAAACCTTTCTAACAGTACAATCCTGGATTCAATTTAATTCAATTCAACTTTATTTGCTATGCTAAATCACAACATAAGTCATCTCAAGGCACTTTACAGTGTAAAGTTTCAGACCTTACACAGAATATATAAATATATATCTACAGAATATTTGTAAAAAACCAAACAATCACACTTGAGCGGCACTAGGTGACAGTGGAGAGGAAAAACTCCAGCAGAACCAGGGTGAGAGGTCAGAGAGAGAGAGGACGAAGCACAACTAGGCAAGGGAGAAGACACAAAGTTAATAACATGTAATGATGGCATGATAGTAAACAGAGAGATAGGAGGAGGAGAGGAGCTCAGTGTAATCTGGGAGTTCCCCCAGCAGACTAAATCTATAGCATCATAACTAAAAGATGGTTCAGAGTCACCTGAACCACCTCTAACTATAAGCTTTATCAAAAAGGAAAGTTTAAGCATAGTCTTAGAAGTAGAGAGGGTGTCTGCCTCCCGAACCAGGACAGGGAGCTGGTTCCACAGGAGAGGAATTTGATAGCTGAAGGCTTGACCTCCCAGTCTACATTTATAAACTCTAGGAACCACAAGTAGACCAGCACTCTGGTAGTGAAGTGCTCTGTTGGGATATCTTTAAGATGTGATCCATTCACAATTGTGTTTTTGTAGAGAATGTAACACACTGGATGACTATGTACTGATGTGATGGATTTTTTTAATGAATAACGTGCTGCATTTGTTAACAGACATCAGGTTGCAAGGAGGTGGCTGGAATGGATCGTACAGTGAGCAAAACTGTAAAATGATAGACTCAAGTTCAATTCCAGTCTTGTGTGTTTTGGTGCACTTTGGTTAAGGTTAGAGATGCCTACACTGCATACCAAAGCAGCCCATTGCAAACAGGATTCACAAATTGGAATGAATTCATTCTGAGCAGAAAAAAACATTTAAAGTTTAAATTTCAACTTTAACAAAAACAATGAAGTAATTTACACAATGGCACATTTACAGCTACTTCACACTTCATACGCAGATTGGTCTACTGAATGTGCAGCTGTCAACCTGTGCAGGAGCAACAGTCACACGGCAGAGTATTCATTAAGAATTACTTAGTGAGTTTAGTCATCCTCAAGTGAAACAAGTTAAGTTCTGTACACACACAACATTTGTGAAACATTTGGTCATAATGTGATCTGATCCAAGTTTAAATGAGTTTTAACCAAACTTTAACACTAACCCTAAATAATGTTTTAGTTATACTACCTTATAATATCGCTTTGCTTTGTGCTTGTGCTTGTGCTTGTGCTTTTACACCATGTTGTCCAGCAACAACCTTGTGGTGGAGTATATCAAATATTAATACTGTAGGGAAAGTGCCTCATGTGATAAGTCACAAATTTTAAGCAGATCAGAATGTGTGTATTTGAGGAAAAAAACATTCAAAGTTGTGTTTGCAAGTGATGTAGATTGAATAACTGAAGGAAAACATTCAGGTTATATCTCCTCGGCCAACCATGTCTGTCCCTGCCTCTTCAGAGGAGGTTGCTATGCAGCAACTCAATTCACTCTTCACATGTTTTATGGATTGCCATAACTCTGACACTGATACTGACAATTTTGACAGTGTACGTGTGCTGTTTTTCTGCTCTGCAGCAGGAACACAGCCTCAGTTATTTCAGCACCGTCAGATGGACCTCCAGGGTAGAGATGCGATTGTTGTTGGGGTTCCAGATGTCCCCAACCTTGATACATCCAGGCACCATCCTGTGAGCCAGCGCAGACCTCCTGTTCTCCTCCCTCACCCATACATTTTGAGGGATTATGGGTTCATTTGGTCATCGTTTAACACTTTAGAGCCACGGGCAGCCTGGCTGGAGGAGCCTCCAAAACATGAGCCCTACTGCACGGTGTCTGCATGCTAAAACTGAGCCTGGGATTCAGAAGGCAGCAGCGTTTCTCCGTGACAATCCCTGCCCTGGCGCTTGACACGGTGTCAAGCCCAGGTGCCGCGGTGGCTCAGCTCCACTCAGCGCTCCAGACAGGCTAGATCCAGGCTCTGACAGGATGGATCTGTAGGGAGAGGCTGAGTCCAGACGCTCCTCTGACCCCAGTGCCCTCCTGTACGTTGTTTACCTTCAGGTGTTGGCACCTGCTCAAAGGGGAAAAAAAACAAGGCTGTCTGCTTCTACCTTTCCCAGACATAAATCAGAAACTGACAATGCTGGAGCTCAAAACACCTCAGCCAGACCTGGTGGGCCCTGTGGGGCTGCCAAGAAATGACTGGAGCTTGACCATGGCTTAAGCAGGTTCTTCAGGCCAAATGGAAGTGGATTGATTTTTTTTACCTTGACGAGAAAAAGAACTGTTTAATTACAAAATTCTTTGTTGCAGCTCTAAGAGAAACGCTTTAACACAGAAAACTTATGTTTGAATTGATATCTTCAAGTATATAATGTCTTTCAGGTCATACAGCATTTAAATCTACTTGAACTCTAAGCAAACCTTTAATTATCTTTAAGAATAAAGTGAGAATAGAAGAAAATCAGCCATGTTGGCGATGCTAAAGAAATCTAAGCTGTACAAAACTATCACATCATCTTGGTCTGAAAGAATTTTACATTATTTGATTGGATATAACTTCTTGCATTTCTGTCCAACAATTTGACATTCAAATGAGAAGTTAAGATTACTATGCATACTCAAATACATTTGGCCTCTTAAATTCAAGGTTAAAGAGACTGGATGGCAATTACAGCACATATACATTCACGCTGATGCTTTACCGCACTCTCATCAACTCTTGGTGAGCATTAGCTCATGAGTAATTATGGAGAATTATTCAACAGGAGCATAATTATTCAAAGTCTTTTAAATGACAAATCTGTTGCATTATGGTCATTGTTTTGCAAATGCGGTTGATCATTCTGTTATCTGTCTCTTGCTTTGCAACACCTGTTTTGTATATTTAAAACCAACTTTGACATGGGAATTTGAAAGTGGAAATCAACAGAATCACAAATGCTATTCAGCCTCAGAAAATATTCAGCTAATTCAGTAACTGTCCAGAGCTAATTTTTTATTTGTTTATGCTAGATTCCATTTTAAAAAGCTATAAATGTATTGACAGTACAATATTCTACTAAGAACAATGTATTTTAAATATTATGGAATTTGAGGAATATTGGAATATTATGGAAGGTTTAAGACCTTGCACAAAATATATAAACATATATACACAGAATATCTGTAGAAAACCCAACAGTCCCACCAGAGCAAGCACTAGGCAACAGTGGAGAGGAAAAACTCCCTTTAGGGGAAGAAACCTCCAGCAGAACCAGGCTCAGGGTGGGCGGTCATCTGCCTCGACCAGCAGAAGACTTGTAAATGAGTGAAAATGGGTGTAAAAAACACAGCTTGGTTTACTTACCAAATGTTTTATGAAGAATGAAATGAATTTGTTAACTTCTCAGGTTGTTCTCAGATGGAGAATCTGAATACAGTATTCATACATATACATTTGTATGAATATTGGATGTGTGGAGATGTTCTATATATGTCCATTTCAGAACATGCGCAGGACTTGAGCAGGTCATGAAATTTATGTCATGCAGACCCTTATGAACTGGCAGTTGGAAATTGTTTACACTTGCAAGAAAAGAAATTTTTCGTCTTAGATGTAATAAAGCTAAAATTTCTCAAAACAAGTTCCTATCCTGTAAATCATCTTCCACAGGGAGAGCGACATGTCATTTTTTGTGTAAATACGAACTAAGAATGGTCAAACATAAACACCTTTCCTTAAAAATGTATCAGTCTCCCTGTATGAGAAAGGACTGTTATTCTCAGTGAGATTTAGTAGAAAATAACCTTACAACTCAACCCAATTCACACGTCCACCAGTTTGTCCACACACACCTTTCAACCTGCAGGATACATTTGTGGTCTCCAAACAACTTTCCTCAGACTGAAGAAGCAGTTAAATCAAACTCCTACTAATTGAACTACTACTACTAGTCGTAGTACTAGTAGTAGTAGTAATGAGTAGTGAAACGATTGAACCTAACAAGAAAAAAGTCCAGATACCATGACTCAACTTCCAGATAGCATTTTGGAAGCCTACACTAAATGTATAAAAATAGGAAACCTTTAATAGATACATTTCATCAGACTACTTTGCTAATATGCTGATAAGCTAAAACAGTGAACATGGTAAAAACTTCCTGCCTGTTTACTATAAGCATGTTAGCATTGTAATTATTAGCAAGCATGTTAGCATTCTGGTTAAAGAGACTTTATTTTCTATTTAACCAACATCACATTTTTCTTTAAGATTTACCAAAAGCTTCTACTTAACCAAATGATGTTTATTGTGCTTTAGTGCCATATGCAGATTCTGTCAGAAAATTCACTGACAGTGAAGCACACATTGCCGTGCCAAGAGGGTGACTGGTTACAATCTGCCATCTCTCCAGGACCATGCATGACTCTACAACCCTGAAGTGTGCAGAAAAGATCATGGCTTACTTCTTTCTTCTTCCACCACATAAATAAAGTTTTTTTGAAACTTCTCTTCATTAAGAGGCACTGCTCTATCAGAACCAAAACACCAGAACCAGTACAGTTTGTTTCTAACTTCTGCAGGCCTCATCAACATTCAATTTTGGCCTTCTTGACTTTGATACATACTTACCTAGTAATAAAGGCAGTAGTGGTGGCAGAAGTACCAGAGCTAGTATTTCTGAAGCTATTCCTAATGGCATGAAAACATTTTGGAGTCTTAAGAGGAAAGTAACTTGTCTGCACTTGTGTCAGAGTCCTAAACGAACAAGAGGAGAAGTGAGAAAGTAGAGGCATAGATGCATTTGGATTGTTATATTGCTTGAACTATAGTGTAAGTGAAAAAGTGTCATCCTGTGTCTGCAAATATATTCCCCCATGGGGTCAAAGTCAATAAGCCATTACATGGATTAAAGAGCCTCTTCTTTTCCACCATTTGCTTGTGGACAGCAAATAGCTTTTGATTTTTATTCATTGGTTTCTATCACAAAGAAATTGTTGGTAAAGTATGTGTCAAAGCAATTTACTCCTTAACATACACTCCCACATGGAACAAGACTCACGCTGTTCGCTAAAGCATTGGACTTGAGTAACAAAGAGACACCAAAAAGAGAAAAATCCCATCTTGAAATAAATCTTAAGCAGATGCATAGAAGTAGGAAAATCCCCCTGGATAAGCCGTTATGGTGTGAAACCCTCTCTCTGGTTATGAGCTGACAACACACTGCTTTTATTAAACACGGGTTTCATCTGTGACAGATCTAGAAAGGTATTTCAGAGAGGAACTGCAGGTTGTGTCTAACCTTTGTGCCGGATCCACCGGCGTGAGCTATTTACTGCATTCAAAGCACTGCGGCAGAAAAATGAGACAAGATTCATGCCTTCAATCTTTGCCCTTGAAATTCCAGGTTAATGCTCAACCACATATTCACCGTTCAATATGTGTTCAGTGCACACCTGAGTTCTAACAGACTTACATTTCTCACCTGTGGTACATCCACAGGATCTGAAAATCTATTTCAGAGCCTGTTTAGAACTAAGCTAAGATGTAATTACATATATCTAGTGTAATCCAGAACATGAATGGTGTGAGTGCTGCACTATTCTGATAAGCTCACTTAAAGAGAATGATACTGGCTTATTACCTCTTACATGTTATGTTGGTCATTATTCCTGTCTGTAATCATAACATTGTAATTGTTTTTTAAATTTCGCACCACAGGGCCCGTTAGAGAAACATAAAGAAAACATTGGATCTGACTCAACTTTTTCTGCATTGTACAGGTAGATTACTTCCATATCTGTTCTGATGACTGTACCTCAAGACTGTTGTGACCAGACAGGAGCAGTTAAATGAAGAAAACGTGATCAATCCTGCCTGTGAGAATTACAAACCACTGTGTATGTGTGTATGTATCTCAAGGCACAGTGTAAGGTTTAAGATCTATAACATACATAATATAACAATAAACTAAATAGACTTATGTAGAAAACCCAACAGTCCCACTTGAGCAGCGCTATTCAACAGTGGAGAAGAAAAACTCCCTTTAGTGGAAGACACCTCCAGGCAAAACAAGGCTCCGGGTGGGAGGTCATCTGCCTTGATCGGTTGGGGTGATTGGAAAGAGGAGAGTAGGGTAAAACATCAGCCAACAAAAGCAACACTGGGCACTTTGGTAGGGCCAGTAACTAAAACTGGAAGTATACATTTCCAAGATCTGTGATACCTGCAGAAAGGTACAGTGAGAGTAAGAGAGACAGTGAGGAAGAAGCACAACTACTGGAGAGAAAAAATTATGAATTCCAATTAGTTGGATTTTAAACGCTGGTCAGGACTAAAAGCCTTTAGACCCCATTTAGAGTCATCCAGAACTTTTTTTTGAGCTAGTTCATCAGTGAAATACAGTAATCCTATGCATTGTAACTGAGTGACGTAAAGTTTTCACTGGTCGGAACATAGATTCAACGTGTTCTGATTTGGCTTCTACAAACACCACAGTGACTGAATCATAGCTACAGTAGCTGGAACTTAAAGACAGAACTGCAGCACCCAAACTCAGCTAACCGTGTTGTTTCTCCAATATGTCTAGATGACCTCAGGATTCAATATCCTTATTTGCTTATTTAGTTCAAGACACCAACGTTGTTAAGGCAAAGCAGTGATTTATTTAGCCAATTAAACTTAGGGATAATTAGGTGGAGACAATAAGGAGCAGAGTGGGGGAATGTGTCCAGTATGCAGAGGTTAATGATAATCCTCTTTGAGATAAGTGCCATGTGACCAATGGGAGTTCAGACTGGAATGCCCGATCAAGCAGACATCACTGGGGCCTCTGAAGTGCATAAATGAGCAGTTGGGAAGCCCCTGGCTGATTTACTGTATCTCCCAAGTGGTGCATTAATTATTGTAATGTCTTCTCCACACTATAATACACCCTTCCACTTATTTGATCACGTTCGTTTCAACCTGATTAGTGCCAATGCTTTTTTTTTTTTTTCCATGAAATTATAAATAATGGGACATGAAAACACAATTATTTTCTCAGTGCACATGGTGAGTGTGGATTAATTGAATGAGGCCTCTGGTGTTGTGCGGTGGGCTAACAAACATCTCTTGTCCTGTTCATTTTATTATTGACAGAATGAAATAATCATTGCCTAATCAGACAGATCAAGCACTGTTTTGCCTAAATGTAAGAATTCAATGGAAATTTTGAGCTGTAATATTTAAATAGTGAGATGTGTTGGCTGCTCCTTTCATTTTATACTGACAAAAAATAGCAAATTGCTATACACCATCTGACAAAATCATTGTCAGTGTTCTTATTGTATATAAAAGGAGGATATTTTGATTTGGTTTGACATTGATGTATAGTTACAAATAAGTGTGTGTGTTGGTATGTATACATTATATACCTGGTTTTAAACATTCACAGTTCTGGTGAAGAAATTGAAACCTTACATTTTATAACAGCTGAGTCTCATTTCCTGTAGCTGTGGCACAGCCTTTCTTTTTTGTCTTTTTATTAACATACATCTAGAAGATAGAGAAAATGTGTACACAGTAGAAAAAACACAAATAAAAACGACATATTCAGTCTAAAGTGACAAATATTGAGTATGTTTTCTGTAGAAGAATCTGGAGAGATTAAGGACAAAAATAGGAGAGGCCTGTCAAAATATAAAAGAAGTTTCTCAGAAGTTTCTTCTTTGAGACTCTGGAACCAAACAGATCAAATTGTGAAATCAGTGTTTCCCTTGAAATCTGAAAAAAACCTTTGGTGTTAATATCTTGTCATTGGTGCACAGGTGTCATTGCCTAATCCTATCATCACAGCTGTTTGGGATCTGTTGTGTTAGCGTCACACAAACGCAGCCAGTGAATCACAGCTTGAGGCAAAGGAAGAAATGACACACCTTGCCTTACCTGGTAAAGACTGTACAGACACAGTAGTTAACAGTAGGAGGTGGATCTGAGTCACAGCAGACAAGTGAGTAAGAAAGGGTTTATACGGCAGAGACACATCAGAAATGTGTGAGCAACTATGAAGTTAGAATGCAGGTCTGGGCTGGAGTACAGTCAAAAGTCAGACTTTGTGTGGTGGAGTCCCTGCTGACATCATGTGTTTGGTGTTACTTAGGAGGATGTAAACAGGGCGCAGCAGTCTGCTCATGATGACAGGTTATATGATGCACTACTGAGCACTGCTGTTTAAAAACACACATATTAAAGTGCATGTAAAAGCCCAACCACACAGAGAGTGCACATAACAGCAGATCTAAACCACGGGTGGAGATAGAAGGATGGAGCTGCAGTCTGGACCGTTACTGTGTCCATTTCTACCTGCTGGCTGAACTGAAGAAGAAAGTCCTGAGAGTACTAAGCCCCTCCCCTACCTGCTATGCAGCGAGCTCTTGTCCTTCAGGCTGCCAACTTCCATAGGTGGACCTGCAGCAGCACAAACAAGCAGAGTGCTGTGGGAGGAGCTGGATGGTGTTTCTGACACACACACACACACACACACACACAGCTCTCCTTACTGAACACCTCGGAGCAACACGAGCACTGAGTGTGAGTTCATATTCACATTCCGTCATTTTTTATCATAAGGGGGGAAAAATAATATTCATAACTGAATGGAAAACATTGAAGTGTTGAATTTGAAGTTGAGTTTTCTGAATAGTGTAGTGCATTTATTAATTCAAACCCGTTTGCAAAATTAGCCAAGTATGAGTAACATTATGTGTCCCAGCTGCCAGCAAAAGAGGAAATGATGTTACCAGCAGTCATTTACAGTATTATAAATAATCATGTGAGAGTGGCTGGAATGGTCATATCATTCTCAGGGATTGGTTGAACTTGTGTTAATAGTTGTGATCGTAACATTGCAAATTATTAATGTTGAATAGTGCAGCTGTAATCGTAAAGATAAATACATAATATTGAATAACATAGACATTTTCTGTTCATTGTTCATTATTTGTTTCTACTGCTAATGCAGCAATAACAGCCTTAAAAGTTCAACAAATAAAAAGCATCCGCTATCTTTTATCCTAGAGATGGCTGAGCTATAAAAAGCACTGAACACTTTATAAAAAAATGGTATAACATAAAGTGGAAAGCTTCCAAGTAAACCAATCTGGCTGGGTTTCATTGCCAAAGTCAGAGCTGTCCCTTCCAATTTTCATGCACATATTAATCCGCTGTGACTGGCGTGTGTGTGTGTGTGTGTGTGTGTGTGTGTGTGTGTGCGTATGCCGGACAGGCCCTCTGTGCTGGTCCATCCTCTGTCTCATTCAAATAAATGAGGGGGCTGTTTCATGTGGTGCAGCTGGATAATCTGAAGTTTAAATACTGGATAACTGTTGACTGCCACAAATTTTGAAACTACTGAAAAGGAGGAGTCATTTGTAGACACCCTCACAACCATCCCAGGTTATGCTTGTCTTATGGTTGCGTAGTGTGAATTATGACTTTCCTCTCTCAGTAAGTAAGGTGAAGTAACATTATTATGGTACTGGAAACCTCTTGAGGAGGAGGTAGAGCTGGATGGCTGGCAGTACAAAGTGTCCACCGCAGACACCGGAGACCACTGTCTCCCACAAACTGTGTAACCTTTGAAAGAAGAGTACATTTTCCCTCTTTCACAAGAAAAGTAGAATTCTGAAGCAGTAAATATAGCCTTGTTTACACTCAGGGGTTTTGCTGCTACAGCCTCACTCGGCCTGATACGATCAGTAGCTAGAAGGCTTGTTTGGCAACAAAGTCAATTTCTTCAGTTTCAGTCTGAAAAAGTCAAGTCAAATCAAGTTAGCTAATGTTTGCTAAAGTTAGCAAACTTTGGTTCGATAGTTCTGTGTAGCAGATGATGTTGATTCTCCTGGATTATTTTAATTACTTATTTTACTTATATTTCATACAAATATTCAGAATGAAAAACATGCGGCTGATTTAATTACTAGAACATTATGATCAATCGAAAAAAAAGGAAAGCAAGGAAAGCCATCAAATCTAAACGCTGTAACCCCACTGACTTACAATCTATCTATTATACAGTGAAATGTAAGCCTGATAGTGATGCTGTTGGGGGTCACTGGGGTCATCAACATCATCAGTTGTCCTCTAGGGACCATTTAAAGCCAGGATCACATTTCACAGCAATCTGGTCTGTAGTTGGGGCGTACTGAACAGCCAGCAGACATCCCCATGCGTTATCCTGCTAAGAATCTGACTCTCCTCTAAGAGAAGCATCATATCTCCATGACCTGCGAGCATCCCTAGAGCAGTGCCCTTTTAAAGATCTTTTTTTTTTTCATGACATTTCTGCTTTATTAGACAGTTCACAGTGTGGAGAGATGTAAATGGGAAAAAGAGCATCAAAGGTCTAAAGCTGAATTTGTACTGTAGACGTTACAATTACGCCTCAGCCAGCTAAGCCACCAGCAATTTCCACAAGAGCTCTTTATGAAGACTTTGGCCCCTGTCCCACTGGAGTCCCAGAGATTGTGAGGAGGAGCTCTGTTTCATGTTTGAACATATTTTTGCTATTTGCCAAGAAAACATGACCTGGAACGAAATCCAAAAGGAAAAGGGAAACCACAGCGTCTGTATCTGTGCACTCTAATTCCTTATGATGACAAACTGCAGGTAAAAATAAAGTTGACAGAAATCTGATGGTATGTCTGGACTGCTTAGTGTGGCGAGACATCAAAAAGATGAATGATTGTACGTGACAGATGTCAGCGTGGGATACGTGGAATTCTAAACAAATGATTATGAGCTGCAACGAAAGACAAGTGGGGACAGAGAGAGAGGAGGAAGCCTCGTCTATTTGTGTCAATTCTATGGGTGGGACATGCACAAAAAAGTTGGCTCGCCCACTCTCACAGCTCGCACTTCTCACGGCTGAGTGTTGGTGACAGCTCGTGAAAGGGAAGAATGCGCACAGAGATATTTATCAGGGTCTGAAAGACGAGAGACCGTGGCAACAATCAGGACGAGGAGAGGTAAAGACGAAGGTAACAACAGGTTTCGTTAAAGGGGAACTGAGACCTGGATCTAGAGAAAGAAGTGCATGAAAAAATACAACGATTTAAACTAGTTACAGTACATGAACTCAGGTATGGTCATATTCTCCTGAATTTATTTCAGAATCTGTCTAATAATCTATCAAAGTCTGGCCTTTCTTTACCTCAGAAATGTGTTTAGATAACATGGTGTGAGAAAAACACTAAAGATTGTTGCATAATGTACTGAAGAATGGTGAGCCAGCACTCCACGGCTGAGTCACGGCTGTTTCGTAATAAAATCAATTTTTATTTAGTGTGACTGTGGATGAATTACTGTATAAGAAAATTGGCCCCTGATCACAGACAGGGAAAAGCCCCCCCTCCCTTCAATGCACAGTAGGACGTCCATGTACAACATGACAATAGAGAGGCTCTCATGTCCTTTTCAGTTGTTTGTGACTATTTATGGTCATTTTCCAAACCGTGTTTGGAAAGTGATTCTGTTTGCTGTTCACTGTGTGTTTTTCTGACTTCACTCTTTTTGGTCATTATTTACCAGTTTATTCTGTGTTTCTTTGTCACGTTGTGTGTCATGTATTATGGTCATTTTGTGTCTATTTTGAGTTGTTTCTTGACCCTTTGGGAATGTTTTCCATCTCATTGTTCTCATTTTACATCTTTTTTTAACTGAGCCCTGTGACTAAAACAAGAAATATTAGTAATGGCTTCACACAGTGGCACAGGCCCATGGTGGTGGTAAAATTAGTATATATGAGGTTGTTAGATGTACGTATATCAGTGGTTATCTGACGAAGCACAGGCCTATTCTTTAAATTTGATATACAGGGTGGAGAGAGTCTAGACCAGATACAGAATGCACATTCAGTAGAGTGTGGGTCAAACTGTAGAGGCATGTAAATGCACTTTGGCCATCACTCAAATTCTGAGCGTCTATGCAGCACGCAGTGCTCATATTTTACATCTGCTAGTGCACTCAAATTCTGAGAGAGTTCCTACTCACAGTTTCTTCCTATTCCTTATTCTGTTCTATGGAACAGGTGAGACCCTGAGTTAAACCATATCAAATATTTTCATATCAAATATGCACTGTACCTATGGCCACAAAGACCACAACAACTGTGACTGATCTACTCAGCAGCATTACTGTGGTCCTCTGACCTTTCTGTTTTGCAGTTATTTCGGTAAAAGAAACTGCTGTTCAGCATCTTTCACCTTGAAATCCAACCAGATCTGTTGTAATGTTTCAGTCACCACACAAAATAACTCATATAACAGTGGTGAAGACGCTTAACACGGTGCAATAGAAACTCGGCCTCCGACTAGCGGGTGGGCGGTGTAATTGCAGAGGAACTGTCACTTGCTGCATTGAACTTCTAGAACAGAAGACGAACAATTAGTTTTGTAAAGCTGATAACTGAACTTGTATGTAACATTGAATGAGTGTGACTACACACCCATGCAGGAAAATAGACTTAAAGCATAAACATACACTTCAGGTTGTGGTTAGTTGCATGTGGCCAACACACAGGATGTGAAGATAACTGGACTGAGGAGTTATACAAGACAGCCTCCCCTTAATAACTCACAATGATCTGAATTTACTAAAAATTATAAACTGAAATCTCTGAAAGTAGTCACTATTAATTCAGTACTGAATTCAACTTTGATGTGGGCAGTTTATGTCTTTCTTAAGAAAAGGAGAAAAGCAAAGAGAAAAACAGATACATTTACAAAGACAGGCAGCAGTCAGGTGTCTTTTTATTGTTTACTTTATCTCCCAATCTGTCAGGTGATTCCTCAGTTTGCACCACGGTGCCTGATATTTAAAAAAGAAAGGCACTGGTTTAACTAACCCTCCTGAGTTATATGACAGAGTAAAAGGTTCCCTTTAGCAGTGGTCAGTGCTGACACTCACACTGCAGCGTTAATGAACCACAGTGCTCCTTTCACCACTGCCTCAATTAGCTGCATATAGAGGCAACATATTGTTTCTGCCATAAACTATACAGCAGTGAACAGTCTATTTACTGAATACTCTAGTTTGACCAGTGATTGCCATGTGGATGGATGTGACCTGCAAATATATCTTTTGTTATATATTATAACTTCACTACAGGAGGAGGAGCAGTAGTGTAATCAGCATGTCAGTGAAGGACTGGTATTCAAGCTCCCTCAACAGTTGCCTTAAGTCATCAGATATATGAAAAAAAGGTTGTAAATCTAGAAAGATCATCAAGTCCTGACAAGAAACCAAAGAGACAATCAACGCATTTAAAAACACTCTCTCCACTGTATCGTATTCTGCGGGAAAGTTTTGGACTGTAAGACGCTGTAGAGGAGAGACTAATGGGATTATCATGAATATCATGTGCTGATGTGGCAGCTACAATGATGACTAGCCCAAGGGTGTGGAAAAACAATTATTGTGCATAACCACTGAGGGGAAGATGGGTGGTGGGGTGCATTTTCAAAAGCGATGCATTTTCATCCCCTCTCATCTTCATAAACCTGCATGGAAAGAGATGCTTAACCCTCCTGTTGTCTTCATTTTCACTATACACCCCTTGTCCTCCGGGTCAAAAATGACCCGCCTTCACTAAAAATCTAACATAAAGCAATTGCATGTCATTTTAAATTACAAATCTATTTTGTATGAAGGAACAACTTGTCATTCATCAGAAACTGT
>JAUYWH010000016.1:172687-219405 GCA_034779795.1 Ctenopoma multispine
ATATTATATTTGAAAACTGGATATTTGTCCAACCCAGTTAATAATTAATTTAGTTTTAGTGTATAAAAAACGTAAAATATACAAATTGATATCCCAAATATGAAAGGACTAAATCTCTTTGTAAATATTTACTTTTGTAAATGCACCACTACTGGGTGGAGCACCCACAATTTCGTTGTACTCCCTGTACAATGACAATAAAGTCTATTCTATTCTATTACAAAACTAATGCGTTCAAATGTTTTGAGCAACAAATCAAATCTCCATTGTCTTGTCTTCGAAAATTGGAAAAAGGTTATGTTTTGCATTTTTATTTAAAAATACTTCAAATAATATATAATTGGTCACATATTTTTCTGTTAAATAACTGACTAATCGTGACAAATCTAATCTAATTTTTCTGATAGTTGTAGTACTCGAAGATAAAGACAAAGTGAGAGCTCTTGCTTTTCTCTCTCGTGTTCCTATCACTATACCAACTGAAGGGGAAAAAAAGGGATTCCGAGTAGAGCATTATGGGATGTGAAGTTTTTTATCACTAAACTGACGCTACATTACTAACTACTGAAGTTATATTACTACGTTAAATGAACGTTGTAAGTTCCCGATGACAGCGAAATATTATAATATAATCTTTAATATTTTTCGCCTGTCGACACATGTTTATTTTTATTTAGAAAACGCGGTTTGTTCCAGCTACATTGCAGCTAGCAAGAGCTAAAACCAACTACTAAGCGACGTGGGGGATTGTGGAACTTGTAGGAACTAGTCGTATCCTGTCGAAACTACAACTCCCAGTGTGCCACTCTGCCTGGC
Source organism: Ctenopoma multispine (assembly GCA_034779795.1). Taxonomy (NCBI): domain Eukaryota; kingdom Metazoa; phylum Chordata; class Actinopteri; order Anabantiformes; family Anabantidae; genus Ctenopoma; species Ctenopoma multispine. The sequence goes on from JAUYWH010000016.1 coordinate 173,504, forward strand.
TTTATTACACCGTTCATGGCGTCTGATCGAGGGCAAAAGACAGGTCGCCTCCTGACAACCAGATAGGCCCGTGGATTTAACGGTAACTGTCGTCGTTTTTTGTAGCTTCTCCGTCGAAAGTTAGGACTTTGGGGTTGTATTTTGCATAAATATGTGTGTATTGCATCTGTGTCGTAACCAGTTTCCGTGTCCTAGATACACAACATCCCCCCCACTGGTAGTTACAACACAACAGTGGATGCTGTCTTTTACAAGTTTAGCTAGTTTAGCTGTTACAAGAGTGAGGGTTCATAGTCTCAAGTTGAGCTTAAACTGCGTTGTGTTTGGCCGCTTTTAGCATCATGCCGGTGGCGTTTATCAGTGCAGTCATTTGTGTATTTGCTGCATGCCTGTAGGTTGTGTTTTGAACGTCTCAGCGTGACAACATGGAGGTGGACAGTGTCAAAGTGGAAGATGAGAAGCGTTTGGCCCAGCTGAGGTTTGAAGCCGCAGTGAAAGTGATCAAGAGTTTACCCCCGGATGGTAAGTGCTGTGAAGTGACCACACCAGTCTGCAAGAGCCATTCAGGCCAGTTTAACCAGTTTACCCCAACCCTTTACCACACGGGGTTCAAACAGAAGGCCGTCAGGTGCAGGACAACAGCTTGTCTGCCTTGGACTTAATAAGCTTAATCTACTTTACGTGCAGCCACAAGCATTCTCACAAACACCACTTTTTAAAAATCTGTCAGAGGCCTCACAGATACAGTGTTTTCAGGAAGTATTCAGTAACTTTCACTTTTTGCACACGTTGTAGAAACTATAAACTTAATATGTCATAATATGAATTATTTTAAAACCGAAAACATTTATTATCTTTATTTAGTATTTGGGCTCTTTGCTGTAATCAGGTGCAGCCTGTTTGATTAGATTGTCCTTGGCATGTGAGAGCTTGATTGGAGACCACCTGTGGCGAATGGAATTGATTGGACATAGTTCAGAGCGGTGTGTGAGAGAGCAGAGAAATGGGTGTCAATTAACTTATCAGTGGGTGCACGAAGTGGCTACATGTAATAATAGCCATCCTTAAATTTGCTTCTCCAGATACCTCAAAGGCAAACGTTGTCCCCAGGTTTAGTCATCAAACACAAAACCATACACATCTTAGCCGATCTGTTCATAGAATACATAACATAATACAAAACGTATTATAAATGTAAACAAGGATTGTTATTGTCAGCCACATTGTGGATCATTAAAGCAGCTCAAATGGACAAAGACATCCACAGTAAAACTGAAGAAGAGAACAGGAAAGAAACATCAGGGAATGTAACCCAGTACAGAGAGACCTTAGACTGGTGTGATGGTTCAGCTTTCAGCACACCAACCTAAAGCACACAAGCCAGGACAAGGCTGCAGTGACTTCAGGACAAGTCGCTCCATTTTAGAGTGGCCCAGCCAGAAGCCACATTTAAATCCCACTTGTTCACATCTGTGACCTGAAGATGGCAGTTTAGATGCTTCCCATCCAGTGTGATTAAGCTAGAGAGGATTCAGTGAGGAAGAGTCAGATAAACTGTCCAAATCAAACCCAGAAATTCAAATATTTTAGAGACTTGATGCTGTAATTGCTGCAACCTGGTTTTCAAGAAATTCATTTTGGCCACTGGAATTTAACACAATGCAAAAATTTAAAAAAGCGAAAGGGGTGTGAATTCTACTGAAACTACTCTGGCGTATAGCAGAGCAGCACTTCCCATAGTTTGCTGTGTGAAATGTTCATTTCACAACTCGAGTTTCTGTTTCAGGTCCTTTTCAACCCTCCAATGACATGATGCTCAAGTTCTACAGTTACTACAAACAAGCAACTGTGGGGCCGTGCAACATACCTCGACCTCGCTTCTGGGACGCTGTTGGCAAAGCTAAATGGTAATGGCCAAAATAAGTGTTTATTTGATTTGGTCATAAGTGAAATTATTTAACTCTATTATCCTCTTTAAAGCTCTGATATTTGCCACTTTGAATAATAATGTCATGCAAGAGAAAGATAATTAGAAGTTGTGCAGAACACCACAGTAAGTCATGAAACCATGACAGTTCTGAAAACTGAAGCAGTATTTGATTTGTGCATCTTGCATAACATCCCCACTTTAACCCCACTGTACGAAACAAACTCAACTAAAACTATCCCCACTGAATATTTTTGTGTAGTGTTAATCTCTCTGTTCAGTCTCAGGCGGTGTTAGATGATCTCTGGACTCATTAAAATGCAACTTGGAATGTGACCTGTTACCCACTAAGCTGGATAGTTTCTCTCCTGCTGCATTTGTACACTTGGTGTACACTTAGTTTAGGAACAGCTGTAGTTGCTAATGAACAGTTATGTCTCTGTCAACATTTGACCCACAGCTAACAAAAACACAGAACTCAAATAAACTGATCTATGAAAACTGGCACAGACAACATTTTGATGGCTTAGGCTCTTTACATTTTACTGAGATAAATATCACAATCCTTTTTTTTTTTTTGATTAATTAGGGATGCATGGGATTCCCTTGGTGATATGCCCAAAGAGGCAGCAATGGCAGCCTATGTTGATGAAATGAAACTGGTATGCTTTCCCCATTAAACTGTTATAGAAAATATACCAAATAGTTGCAATAAATAAGAAAACGAGCAAGTTGACACTGGATTTCATTACTGCGCTGATGTGTAGATTCTGGAGAGCATGCCCATGACAAACGAGGTGGAGGAGCTGCTACGCGTCCTCGGCCCGTTCTACGAGCTGGTTGATGAGAAGAAAAAGATAACGCAGATATCAGACCTGAGCACAGGTACACATACTCACCGTGGGGGAGGTCTTCCATCTTGCACTTAATTTGTGATGTTCAAAAACAGCATGCGGAGCTTAACCTTTTTATAATTTACCTCTTGTCATATGCTCAGCCCGTTTGACACAGTTTGCTAGGCAACTGGAAGGCAAGTACATTACTGTAGATAGAAGTCTGATGTTGCATAGATACTTTTAGTGCTTATGAGTAGTTGTGTTATGCATGCTGGTAGAGAACATGTGGTTTAGTACATTTATGGCTTTTTTTCTGCCGAAACATGCAGAGTCCAGTTACTGAGAACACACAGCTTTAAGCATGTTTAAGATTTGAAATTGACTGTAATAAATTTAATTTTACTGCACAGGATTTGGCACAATGCTGAATTCAATGCCATCAAAAAGTGTAGCAAAAAGCATTGTCAGAACCATGGAAATGAACGGCACTCTGGAGGCTAAAGTTGCCCGGCTTAAATCAAAGAAAGTGAGGGGAAGGTCTGAGGAAGACGCACAAGATGAAGAGGAGGAAGATGAGGAAGAAGTTGTGACACAGAAAGAAATAGAAGGTAAAAAAGTCAGTGTGTGTGTGTGTGAATGTCGGGACTGAACTTGTTATTTTGACATTTGGATTTTATTTCAAAGCAGCAGATTCACAACCAAAGGAGAAGGGATTGTCCAGGAGACACAAAGTTCTGCTGTCAAATGGTAAAGTGTCTAATGGAGGCCCACATCTGACCAATGGGAGTCATTCCAGGGCTGCCCTGAACAGTGGCGACTCCCAGGAGGGTTCAGTCAATGAGCTGCTTAATGGTAACCACGCAGGTAATGAAAACTGTTCCGCTGTCTGTAACCTTTAGCATTTTGTGAACAAGCTGTTCTGTCCATGAACTGGTTACTGAAGCACTTCTCTCGCTCACTGCCTGTGCCCGTGTATCACTGCACCATGTGACCAGATAATCTGCTAAGCTTCGTTCCAGAGCTTAGCAGACGCAGCATCTTAACACTTTGACGCATCGGTTGCTCCTGGTGTGGAGTAAATTAATGCTTCTGCTGAAATGCAGCACAAAGCCCCAAATTAAGAGAGAAATGTCTTCCTTCATGTCACTCTGTTAATTACAGTGCCGTTTACTCTACATTAAAGTGCAGGGCAGGTTTGATCCTTTCTGTTAAATTTTCTTTGCCCTTTGTTCTGGTGTCAGATGACGACATAGACTCCTCTGGTCCCAATCACCTGACCAGTGACTCGGACAGTGAAGTCTACTGCGACTCTGTGGACCAGTTTGGCCACGAAGAGGCAAGTAATAACAGAAAATGCACAATTGAGTGTTACCATGAGTACATCAGTCCATGATGTATTGATTTTTATTGATATGTCCAGAGCTCAGAGCATAACCACTCACTGGATGACACAGATGAAGAGGAGAATCACATCCTGGAGCCACAGATGACACAGGAGAACCAGGAGGGTGCTCAAGGTTCACTGCATGTCATCAAGTGTGGAGGGGAGGATGAGGAGGCTGGTGGGCCAATGTCACAGAGATGCAAGCTGAATGTAGACATGAGGGACAGCTCCTTGGTCAGAAGAGGAAGGGGTAAGGTTGCATTTAGCATTTATACTCAAAGATTTAAGTGTGTCTGTGTGGACATGCACACATAATACCAGATGATTTCCTTGTGTTTCAGGCTCTAGGTCTGCAGGCCACAGTTCTGGAGCTCTGCTGCCCATCCACAGTGGTGGACATGGGGACGGGAGCAACTGGGGAGGACCAGAGACACCTGGAGAGAGCCTGAATGAGCAGATAGTTGTGGTGTTGGCGAGACTGCAGGAGGACATGCAGAGTGTCCTGGAGAGGCTGCACACCCTGGAGGCTCTCACTACCAGCCAGGTCAGACCAGTCTGTCCAGGAATAACTGACCAGTGACGGCATATTTGACAGATGATAACAGACACCAAAGTCTGTTACCTCTGTTCCAGTGCAAATACGTGTACAAACACTGGGTGACGGGCAAAAGCCACGTGTTAAAGAAAGTTTAATGAAAAAGATTAAACAATTAGTTGATTAATCCATAAAATGAATCTGCAGTGATTTTAGATTTTCAAACGCTGCAGTTTCCAAGGTTTGTTGTTTCACCTTAATGGAAATCTCTGAGTTTTAGCCTCATTTTGCTGATGGCTGGTCTAAATGCATCAGCATTCTCTCTATAATTTATTTGCATCTTCTGATTTTGGTTTGAATAGTGATTATGAGTATTGGCAGAGGTTAACATCTGAATCAGTTTAAAGTGTTGATACATGGTTTCTTTGGTCAAATAGGGAAATACTGCAAAATGTATGAAAATACGTGGACTGTACAACTGATGGTGTTTTGCTGTTGCTGCACTTATTTTCACAATATTGGACATTTCTCGTAGCGTTTACACTAGAGTAATATGGAGTAAAGAATTAGCATATAGTACAGTTAAACAGTACAGTTTATAGAATCTGCCAATTTTCAACATGGTAGTTGGACAGTGAACAGTGACAGTGAGTTATTTTGCTGTGTAGATGTTTTAATGCTTTTCCACACCACAAGCTTTTCCTTTCTTTCTGCAGGCGAGGTCAGTGACTCTGTCTCCTGCTTATGCATCTCCCCCACTGAACAAGAGGAGTCAGGTAAACGCATCAAAATAAATGAAATATATTCTATTTTGAAATATTTATCAGGATTACAGACTGATCTTGATTTTTGTCTTTTATACTAAGAACATGCTTCAGCTACATTAGGTTTTAAGATACCAGATTTAAACATCACTTCCACAATGAGCTGAGTTTTTATTTGAAATGTTAATAGTTTTGTTTTTCCTACAGAAACCATCCTGGTGGCCTTTTGACATTTCTCCAACCAGTTTGGCCTTTGCTGTGATTTGGCCATTTGTGGTACAGTGGCTTATCTGCCTGTACCTGCAGAGAAGGAGAAGGTGTTTTTTGTTAGTTTTTTTACATAAAATTACAAACTGTGAATGTGAAATTTAACGCTGCATCATACAGAACTACCATTTTCCTGTCCTGTTAAACTGATTTAGTTTTTTCTTCTTCAATAGACAGATCAACTGAACCTGCTTGTACCCTACGGACACGGACGATAACAAGTCTTCTAAATGTCTCTGATTGGGTTGCTAATGGCTGTAATTCCCCTCTGCTTAGACCCACAGCCTGATAATTTGCTTTTGCACTATAAAGAAAGCACCTAAAGTAATGAAAAAGAGCAAGAGGTCTCTTTAAGTGTGTTGCACTGTGGATGTGGAATCAGAAAGAAACATGAATGTATGTGCTCAGAGCCTGTGACCATACAACCTTTTGAAAATGTTCTTTTTCTGTGTGAGAAATGGTTTGTGTTGGAGGGAAGCGTCCAGTTGGGATGTCGGTGTGTTTATAGACAAACTACAGTAGCTTATCGGTTACTACCCTTAAAAAAAAAAAAAAAAGGCTTTGTTGCACAAAAAAGGGCCTGATACTTTGTCTTGAACACAGTCAACACTTGATGTGGTTAATCAGTTTTAATACCTTTCATTAGCTGCCCAGGCATTGCTGCTAAAATAAAATGTAGTGAGTGTAGAAAGAATTGAATGTAATAATATATTGATATGAGATTGTTTAATTCTGATAATTTTATATTTATTGCTTTTAGCGACAATTACAATGAAGGCAATTTTTGGCCAGATTTTAGCTGAGTAATTGAGATTTCTGTTTCAATTTAATGTTAAAATGTTGGGTAGATTAGATGTAGTTCTAGGACATGTCCTACAGCACATCAGTCTGTGTTTCATTAAAAGTGATCTTTGAATTATTTCCAAATAGAAAAGTGCCTGAACATCATGAGGTACATTCATATTAGAGGTGGCATTATCATTTCATACATTCACATGATGTAGCAGAACTGTTCCAGTCCTGGACCACTAGCATTATTAATCAATCATTCTACTTGTTAACCATGAGGTGGTGAGAATCATCACCCGACCGCCTCGCTGTCCACTCAGCTATCTGATTATTAATACATAACACTTGTCACTATTTGTTGCTAAAGCTGTCGAGTTTTTTTATGTTAATTTGAACGTGTGATGTTTGTATGTGGAAAATTGCTGTTCGACTGATAGAAATCATGAATTGTTTGCAAAGCCATGAGATCTATATAAATTGTATACAATAGCTGTACAGTCTAGATGATTAAAATGCAATATTATAATTGCATTTCCATGTATTAATATAGAATACTATATCGTATTTACAAAGGTTTGCATCTGTAATAGCACCAATCTTTCCAGAGCCATTATGTTTTAATAAAAAAAAGACTCGTTTACCTTTCTACTGAAATGTACTAAGGCTTTCTCACCCTCTCCTATGGACAGAGAAGGTGGTGTTTGCATGTAATTAAGCCTAAAATAAAGTTTTCATAAAGCATTATAAGACACGATAACCGCTTCCAGTTTTTGTCCAAATCTGAAGCAAATTTGCTTCTGACTGTCACAGAGTCTTAAATCTTCTCATTCTTTTATTATCTAAAACGACATTTTGCTGTTGACAAAAAAGTACATTTCTGTTACAAACACATTTTATTTGTATTTTCCATGTTTCTTTGAGTTAAGATAAAATTTCAAAAACACCCAACCTAAAAATTCTAGTAGTGTGGAAAATAGACAGGATTTAACATCAACAGCACAACATAAAATCAGCAACTGTATGTTAGAATACACAGTACGCACCAACTCATGCTCTAAAACTACATTATTAACAACATTTACATATAAAATACATCATTTATTATATATTAGCATGTTTTCTTCGGCAGCATTTTGCCCCTCAAAAGAATTGTTTGGGGGGGGCCTGACCACTCGACTAAAAGTGCAGCAACAACGGAGTTAACATCAGACAGAAGTGCCACATTAAATGACCCTAGATACACAGTTAAATCCACGCATGATAAAGTCAAGCAGTAGCAAACTGGATTTTGCTAATAGTAGAAACTAACTGTAACATACGCGACTATGTAATACTTGTAACTACATGAGCAGCCTTTATGCCCAGTGATTGCACATATGTAAAATATTTTTTTAATACCATTCATTACTGTGTATTAATCTGTGTAACGGTTCTGATTTTGGCAGATTTTCGCAAAGAAAGCACCCACCCACACAAACATTCTCTCTCACCTCATCAAAAGCCACATTTCATTGGCTGTTGCTTGAATAAAACTTGCTCAAAGTGAAAAATCCCTCCAAACGTCTGTAACTCTATAAGCTGAAGCCGGACACAGCAATGTGCTGAGCGTTGTTTCTTGCCTCAAAGTACGAGGTGTCTGTCTCGTCCTCCGGCTGAGGTATGAAAGGCATTGGCTGGTTCTGCAGGTTGTCCCAGTCCATCCCGTCAAACAGTGGATGGTGCTTAAGTTCTGGTGGATTTTAAAACAAATTCTCATCCTATGTTAATGTGTCTTATAATTACATTCAATCACAACTATTGAAAATGTTGAATGAATCAGTAAATTGTTTAGCTTCCAGTGACTTCCACCTCATAATTCAGCCTATGCAAATCTGAAACAATTGTTAATAATTCAGAAGCCGGAAACAAAGCTAGTTCCTTCCTGCATTTAAAGGAGCTGTCAGTGAAGTGAAGAACTGAATCTAGTGACCGTCTCAATAATAAAATAAACTAAAAAGTGGTCCTCACCTTTGAAACCAGCTCGTTTCGTCATGTCCATTGTCAGGAGTATGTCAATGGCACTACTTGCATTTTCAGACAGTTCCTCCTCTCCCTCAGGCCACGGGATATCTAACATTTTTGGTGGTAAAAAAAAGCAAAGCAGTGTTACTAGCATTTTGTGGCTGGGGTTTGAATGGCACTACAACAGAAAACCAAACCCACCTCTGTTGAGAATATTCTGGAAGACCAGTTGAGGGGTCTCGTCATTAAAGGCTGGTACACCTGTGAGGAACTCGAACAGACACACGCCTAGTGCCCACCAATCCACCATGCAGTCTGGTTGGGGAGGGCGGCAAAAGAAAAGTCACATTTCATACAGCCGCTTGCTTCAAAAATGTAGTTTTCCCTGTGATTCTTGTTAGAGTGAGCACTATTTATACAGTGGTGGCTGAAGCAGGGACTATGTTTCATTAGAGATGGTCGGAGTCAACTTTATATTCCTCGTATTTGTCATTCATTTTGATAAACATGTTTAAAACAAATACAAATTTCATTTCATTTTGAGTATCTACCATACTCAACCACACTGTTATCAATTCAACGCATAAGACACATGGACATTACTACCTGTGTCTAGCAGTTTCTATTTATTTACAATTACAGTAATAAAGATGCATTATCAAGTCAAAAAAAATACTTGCAGATGAATAAATACTGCCACACAGGGTCATTATGTCACAGTCACGTGACGAAATAATACAGCACTCCTGCTTTAAATATGACAACTGACAACCCTTCCCTCAGCCTGTTAATATTTGAATGAATTATAGCACGTGTAGGCAACAGGTTGACATTTTTTATGTCAGTTGCTACAAATAACCACGATGTGCCACCACTGCCACAAACCTATAAATTTTAAGAGCAGAAGCCCCTTATGTCCAGGAAAAAGAATTGAAGCCTCAAAAAACTTAATCTCCAACTGTTAACAATGGTATTAGTTTGATGTTAAGAGACAATCCCATGTTTTCATCCTTTGTAATCACACATTTGAACTGTTGTCCCCTTCCCTCTGATCAGACCCACAGTTTGTTCACCAATCCAAAGGGTGGAAACAGAAACAGTGGGGATTGAAAAACAGGGAGGAATCAACTCATTCTCTAGCATATTAGCAGCCTGGGTGAACATGCAAGCTTGCTTGCAAAACACAGCAATATCATTATAAACTTACCACTCTGACCACTTCCTGAAACTAAAAGAAAGTGCTTGTCACAAGGACTACCACGGTCAAGCATCTGCTTCACCATAATAATGCGTAACATCATAAGACTGAATTAGCTTTAAACTTTTAGTTTTGTGAGAAATGGATTTCTCTCTCACCATGAGGTTTTCCCAAAAGGAGTTCTGGAGCCAAATAGTCAGGGGTTCCCAAAATGGGTGCACCCTCACCAGGGAGGGCACCTCTCCGCACACTCTTTGGAGTCCTGAAAGGGGTGTGGGAGGTCGACATGGGCTGAGGAGTCTGATGTGAGCAAGAGACAAACATTTATCATTTAACCGGTGCTGAAAATGATTAAATTCTTAAAGCCAAAAGTATCATATTTAGTTTGACCTCTAAAACCCACATATATTCAGATACCATAAAATTTAACAACTGTAAATATCCAAACTGAAGGTTGGTACTCGTTGATCTTATCTGCATCCTTGCCTACCTGCGTCAGAGAGCTGTTGGAGTGAGGTCTTTTTTGCACTGGAGTTGCAGTGCCGTAGGCAGAGTAATAAGAGGCGGAAGAGGACACGTCCATGGCCTCCGCAGACCCAACGCTAAGTCGCGACACCCCTGACATGTTAGAGCGGTTAATTGAGCTACAGTAGCTCCGGAAAGCCACGACATTGCGCGGCTTGAGGAATGAGGGGGACTGCGCTGCACCTCCGGGCAGATCAGGGAGCCGGCTGAGAAAGGAACACTGAGATTCACCTCTCAGACCACTGTTAGCAAATTTGGGTGTTTGAGTAGCAACAGCAGATGGAGTCTGTGAGAGTGAGTCTGTGATGAAAGAGTCTTTCTTTTCCTCATGCCCCTCAAATGACGCTGAGTTCCTGCTTCTGGAACGCTTGCCCGGTTTGAGAGATGAGTGGCTCTCTACAGTGAGGGACGTTTCGTGCATAGAACTATCAGAGTCGAGGCTCAGGCTCCTGCAAATGTCACTATTTTCGGCAAGAGGAGATGTGAAACTTGAATGTGACAAGTCTTTGGCTCCATCTTCAAGCACTTCCTCATTTGGCTCTTCTAGATCACAAAACAGGGTTTTTGCTACAGCGATGGGACTGGAGCGGTTTGGGACCCGGTCTGCAGACAACCCAATCCCCTCAGTGGAGGCCATGAAGTGACCGATTTGGATGGTAGAAAATGTTCCAGTCAGGCCAGTGTGAAACCTCGTAGTTTCTTCTGGAATCTCATAGCATCGTTGGTAGTCTGTGTTTCTCTTCTTGGCTTGGATCTCTAGTTGCTCTGGACTTCTCTCTAAATCTGAAAATGTTCTCTTCACAGATGAGGGAACTGCAGGTTGAATGTCAGCTCTCACTGATTTACAAATGTCCTGAGCTGAGGACACAGGCCTCAGTTTGTTGGTATGAGGAGTCCTTTCAGTAAAATGGTCTGGATTTGACTTATTTGACAAGCCGTGAGTGGCTTTAGCAGAGGAGCCAGTGGTTTCCAGTTTTATGGTCGCAATGTCCATTTCAGGTTCATTAAACTGAGGAAGACCCTTCGTCTTCTGTTCTTTATTATGTTCGTTTTCTTTCTAAAGAAGAAAGAAAAATAAAGGAAAAACATTTCCACATCAAGGAATTAACCTCATTTTCTTAAATTGTATTCTTTAACATCTACACCCACTGTGCAAGTCATACATACCTCCTCACACTCCCACAGTGGACTGATGCCGCCTTCAGTGTCCGTGGTGCTCCCTGCACTCATTGTCTCAAATCTCCTTCTGGTCTTTAGCAGTGTGGGAGTCAGATTTTTAGCCAGGTTATGAGGACTAAACACACTGTTGTTAGGACCTGTACAGACGATACAAACAAACGCACTATAATGCAACAGCATAAGGATGAGGAAAAGGACTTAATGCTGATATCTAGTATGACATACCCGATTTCCAAGGGTAGCGAGCTGGAGAGTAGAGCTGATCTTTAGTTTTCATTAAGGGAGAACCAAGAGAATTATTCTTCGGCTTTATTTTGCCAGAGCACATGGGACTAGACACAGCAGATGCGCTGCAGTGACGTTTGCCTTCACCTAGAGGTGTGTTCTGTGTTTTACAAGTAGAAGGAAGAGTCAATATGCAACACAGACACGTGTGAAGCATGCAATAATGACTGCACATGCTGTCAAATTATATAAATTAACTTACAAAACCAAGCGAGCTGATTAAGGAGAGGACTTGACCTGGCGTGCGAGAGTAATCCTTTTTTGGTTTAGCCAGGGAAGGTGTTGTTAGGATATCCATAAGACTCAGTTCTTAAATAAATGAAATACAAAAGATGAGATATTACAGGCGTTTCTGGCAGTTATGATCCTAGTTTGTTAAACTGCCAAGTGATGGGATTTCATACCTCTGTCAAGTTTGACTTTAGAGAGCCCGAAGTCTGTTAGTTTGATGTGACCTTCGTTGGATATAAGCATGTTGTCTGGCTTCAGGTCCCTAAAAAGTTAAGAACCGGGTAAATTATTACTTAGTCAAACCTAAAATATCCCTTAAACCACTTGGTGTCATACATATGTAAAAAGATTCAAAGAAACGGAATATAAAGCACCTGTGGATTATACCGTGACGGTGAAGGTAATCTAAAGCTAGAGCAACCTCTGAGATGAATTTTACAGACATATCCAGGTCGAAATATCCATAAATGTGAAGAAGAGATTTGACATCTCCACCAATGAGGTATTCCATTACCTATGAGCAACATGAAAACGAAGATATAATATATGTTATTGAACACAGTAAATAATATGAGCTCTGCTTGGTACAGGTGTAATTTCTTTAGTCTTACCAGATAGATCTTAGTGGCAGTCTGAAGGGAGTAAAACAGGTGAACCACAAAAGGGCTTTTGCTTAGAGCGAGCGCGTCTCTCTCTGCCTTCATTTGTCCCGTCATATTTTTGTCAACCATGTGTGCCTTCTTCATCACCTGACCAGGAAACAGAGTATTTAAACTAACTAACATATTGTTTCACTCAGTGATTCAGTGTTAGAGACCAAACCAACTCACCTTAATGGCATATAATCGCGCATTGCACTTCTTCCGTGCAAGGTAGACCTTGCCAAAAGCACCGCGGCTGATGGGCTTCAAAATGATGAAATCCTCGATTGATGGCGGTTTAGGAATTTCCACCGATTTATTATTTATACTGGAGTCGTGCTTTTCATTCTTGTCCATTATTTCACTGGTTTCAAATGAGGACTTCTATGAAACAGCTAGCCAGCTCAAAGTAAACACTTGCATAATAAAACAACAACCTCGGGTTTGTTTTGAAAATTTGAATTCCACTGATCTTTCGCGGGGTCCTGTGACGTAGTGTAGTCGCTTAAGTAATTGCCTGTAGCATGAGATAAAATGAAGTGTGACGCAATAAAACTTTACTTCGCAATAAAAAAGTTACTTCGTTAGACTGTGAATATGATAAAATCACACAGTCCCAAATAATATAACGTTAGTTACAAGAACAAGGTAGTCCTATTTATGTTTTATTTTTGGTCAGGCAGTAAAGGGTCCAAATGGGTCGTACAGATTGAAATAATGGAAGAAGAAAAGACTATTCGTTCCCACTTGAGATACCTAATAAAATATAAATTGTATTTATGTATACATTCAACCTTTTCCATGTAATATAAGCTCTGTAATCGTTTTTGTAATGCGGCATAGTCCTTTGCGCGTTTTGATGACACAAACTTATATCCGTCCTATTTCTATTTGACGTCATTTTGTAGTCCATTTGTCCTCGGATACCGGAGAAACCATTTGGTGTTACCAGCTAGCTAGGCTGTTGAAAGTTGTGTAACAAGGAAAACAAGGACAAAGCTACCTGGGGGATTCGTTTATTTAACCCTATATAGAGGGTCTGTCCTCTTACATCCACCCTCCAAATCTATTTTGAACAATTGTTCTGCAAAAATGTTTTCACTATCAACGTCCTTTCAGCCACAGCAGGTAAGCCGGGCGGTTGTTTAGCTAGTTAGCTAGCTAATGTGTGATATTCAGGTAAGTTCCTTGTATTTCGGTAATAATGTAAGCGTTCATGTGATGGTCTGTAACAGGTGTCTCTCTATGAGAGATTCTTTCTATCGTTGTTTTAGTAATTTCGTCTCCTACGTTCAGTGACAGCTTAGCTAATGTTAGCCTTTACAAGTCAACGTCAGATTGCTTCATAATCAGACCATGTTTACGTCACATTGTACCACTTTCAAGGTAGGGAATTCCCACAAGATTTATACGTGCACTTTGGATCGTGACAATAAACTATCATAGCATCACAGGGAGGAGCTCTGGTAAAATAATGTGTGTAATATCTCAACTTTAAAAAAGAGTGAAGGTTACATAACTCGTATACATCTGACGTATGTGGGTCACAATGCTATGTCTAGGGGACAGCAGTGTAGACTAGAGTTAGCTTTAATAACACTGACATAACAAACATGCAGTGCTGCCTGGTCTGCAATAGTCACTACGAAACTTTTGTGTTTATAATAATTGTGACGTTATATATGTCATGTGCTGAAAGGCTGATTTCCCCCTCTTCTGTTTATGTATCTACCAGATGATTGTGCCCCTCAGCCAGCTTATCAATGCTCTCCACTCTCTGAAGAACTCAGCCACAGCTTCAGTCCAGACCCTGCACAAAGAGTTCACACCAGACCATAGTTCATTTCATAAAGAGGTAAGATGGACACCACAGATAGGTGGTATATTTAGTGATTCAGTGACAATGCAGTTCATAAACATACAGTTATGTGTCAAAGGAAGTATTCCCCCTATTTAATTCTCTGTGTTTTTGTGTAAAAACATCATCAAAATCATCTGAGGTTAGTGGATCTGAAAATTAGGCAAACTCAACCTCAGATGAATAACATCATGTACTTTTTTTCCACTGCACCATTATTTATTTACCAAAAATTAAGCCATAAAAGAAAACAAAATGAATGAATATGGTCTTAACTCATGTCATTTTTACTTTATTGGTAATGCTAAAAAGTGTCATGATAAATAAATCATACTGAACGCCGTTTCCATTTTAATTTAGCATTATGCTGTAAAAAGGAATATTTTCTTCTATGTATGCGTTTCATTCACCCAGTGTTTACATTTCGTGTAGACAGTAGACAGTAACTGTCTAAGGTGTAGATAGGTGTAGAAGGTGTAGATAACCTAAGTTTTTATATTTTCATAGCCCTGTGTGAGTCTGAGGGATCTCGGCCTGTCAGAGATCAGAGTGAGCCAGCTGGACGAGCTGGTCAGCAGGTTACTGCCTATACCAGGACCAGAGGAGCCTCCTGCTGTTCCTTCAATATGGAGGACGAGTCATGTTTCTGCAGACGGCTTCTTTCAAAACAAACATGGTGAGCGGCTCAGGCCACTGAGCTGAAAGATTAACCAGCTTCATGGTTTTCTAAGAATTCATGAACTTTATCAAAAGCTCTCATATCTGGGATAAGACAAAACAAACCTTTTGCACTTTTTTTCCTCACAGGGGTTTCACACAGAAGGTTAGTTGGTTCACCAATATTCCACAGACAATACCACAGTCCTCTAAAAGAGGTTTGCTCACAGCTACAGTTCTTGCCTGGTAAGACAACGAGTTTAAATACTTAACATGCTTTGTGTTATCTGTTTGTTTAAAGAGGTTCACATTTAATGATGTTTGTAATGTTTTCTGTTTTCCATGTTTGCATCTGATTAGTATGGGTCCAAAGTCGAGGTTTCAAGACACTTAGATCAAAGACTAGACGAATGCAATCGGGTTATGATGGTCCAGTGGAGTCTGAGACCTACACACCAGCCTTCATGAAGGTCAGCATATTCTAACATTCTGTGCTGCACTGTTTTCACTGTATGTTACTGTTAGTTTAAACTCTGGTTTATTGTTTAATTTGGTCCTTAACTCCATTGTAGCTTCAACCTTTATTTACTAAATGCCACATAAGAACGTGGAAATTTGCACAATAAGAAGCAGTAACTTGACTTACTAGGAAGGTCAGTGTGTAGACATAATATTTTGAGCCATTATTTGGAGCACTCTCTGTTCTCAAAAGTTTGAGATTTAAACAATTTGCAAACGTATCAGAATTTAAAGTTTACTGTCAAAGTTTGTTTGTTTACCTAACAGGGTTTGCTCGTGAAAGAAAAGGGACCAGAGGTGCATTCGCTGGACGAAGTTATAAAACAAAGAAACCTTCCAGAAAATCAGCAGGAGGCTTTCAAAACGGGTTTCACAGAGGGGTTCATGCGATCCCAGGCCTTAACTCAGAGAACACAAGGCATGTGATTTACCTACTCAGCCATAAGGCACCACAGTTATTATCTAAAAAGAGAATAAACATCATATAATTAAAGGATTCTCTGTGTTTTGGTTCTGTAATAGTAACAGTTGCACCACATTTTCTTTGGGTGGCAGTACTGATTTGAATCCAGTAAGATAGGACTCCGACCTGACTCTTATCTTTGTCTGTGCTCTGTTTTGACAGACTCACTGAGGAGAACTAGGTTGATCCTGTTGGTCCTCCTACTTGTTGGTATTTATGGTTTGTCGAGAACCCCGTTTCTCTCGGGTAAAGGCTCCTTTTCTGATGCTGGTTTGTGTCAGTTTTCATTCTTTCCTATGCTTGCAAATCATCTCGCAACCCTACATGCACTTTGCAGAGACAAGTGTGTCTCTCCAAGCGTAGTGATAATATTTGTGTTAAATTGTTTTAATCTGTTAACTGCAATATTTAATATATTTTTTTCTGGTTTGTCTACACTTAAGAATAGCTAATAAGGCATGATATCTCTCTTATAGTGTGCATGTAGAGTTTGAATGAATATTCTCTATGCGCTAATTCCTAAATATATAGATTGACTGTGTGTTTTCATGCATGTCATTAGTTTTTCTGGTGTTATTTTACTGAACAGATTGTTTTGGGTTTCACAGTGAGGTTCCGCACCACGTCTGGTCTTGACACAGCTGTCGATCCCATTCAGATGAAGAATGTGACTTTTGAGCATGTGAAAGGAGTGGAGGAGGCCAAGAATGAATTACAAGATGTTGTTGAATTTCTAAAGAACCCACAGAAGTTTACCGTTCTGGGTGGAAAGCTGCCTAAAGGTATTACAACATAATTTTCTCCACAACCTAAAGCTCAAATTATAATTTTTTTTCCTATGTAAATTATACCATTTCTAATTTGTTCCTATCAGGGATCCTTCTTGTTGGTCCACCAGGCACAGGAAAGACTCTCCTAGCACGAGCTGTAGCTGGGGAGGCTGATGTGCCTTTCTACTATGCCTCTGGGTCAGAGTTTGATGAGATGTTTGTGGGTGTCGGTGCAAGTCGCATCAGGAACCTTTTCAGTACGTTTGCTGCATGTGAGAAAATGAGAGTTGAGGATGTATCCACACGGCTACAATCTCTCTTTTTTTGTGGTTTGCAGAAGAGGCAAAAGCTAATGCTCCCTGCGTCATCTTCATTGATGAGTTGGACAGTGTTGGCGGAAAGAGGATTGAGTCACCTATGCATCCTTACTCCAGGCAGACCATCAACCAGCTGCTGGCTGAAATGGATGGGTCGGTGTTACTATTGCATAGACATTTTCAAACCATATAGTGTAAATATAATACTGTGTTCCTAATTCTCATGATTTGGTATTTTACAGGTTTAAGCCAAATGAAGGTGTCATTGTTATTGGTGCTACAAACTTTGCTGAGGCTCTGGACAAGTATGTTTACATTTCAAATAAATCCTTTACCTAATCCTTTCACTAATATAAAAATACCATGGACCTGTTTTTGTGTTTTTTTTTTATGTGCACATTTGCAAAGAAAGTTACTTTAAACATGCTGTGCAACAAATTAAACTATTTTACAGCTTTATTCCCACTCTCTTAAAATCCACATATGTGAATATTTGAATGTCTATCAGCTCAGCTCAGTAGTTTTATAGGACATTTTGGTGTAGAAGTTACACAGTACAATCAGTAAAATAGCTTTGCTACTACCTTTCAGTGCTCTGGTAAGGCCTGGGAGGTTTGACATGCAGGTGACAGTCCCTCGTCCAGACGTGAAAGGACGCACTGAAATTCTCAAATGGTACCTCTCCAAGATCAAAGTGGACCCTGGTAGGTTTCAGTATAAAAGCTTATCTAATATCTTCAAATGTCTGTACATAAGGCATACATACATATATGTATGTTTGCTAGTATTTCAAAATAATTTCTAATTGGCAGCTTATTCAGTATTAACGAGGAACTGCTGTATGAGAGAGGATTTCCTACCAAACTGACACTTTTTCAAAGTATTCAGTATAGTAAGCCTGAAAGAAAACCTGTGTTTGGAGTTTGTGTAAAGGACACCATTGTCTTTTGTAAACTGACCACCTCTATAAAAACAGGATTTTCCTTTGTTCTTTCTCAGCCGTGGAAGTGGAGATTATTGCCCGGGGCACAGTGGGCTTCTCTGGAGCAGAACTCGAGAACCTGGTAAACCAGGCAGCCCTTAAGGCAGCTGTGGACGAGAAAGAGATGGTCACAATAAAGGATCTGGAGTTTGCTAAGGACAAGATTCTCATGGGTGAATACACCATGTCTTGATCTGCTGCGCACCATACCCATCACATCACAAGACATTTTATCTGGACACATTTGAGTTAAGAGACTGAAAGAATGTCTCCTGTGTTTATTGTGTCTTTTTCATACTAGGCCCTGAGAGACGAAGTATTGAGATCGACAAAAAGAATAAGAGCATCACCGCCTACCATGAGTCCGGCCATGCCATTGTTGCCTATTACACCAAAGATGCAATGCCCATCAATAAGGCCACAATCATGCCGAGAGGCCCAACTCTAGGCCATGTGAGCTGTTATTATGGCTTCTTAAAATATCTTATAATCCCTACCAGTAGTTCCTTTGTCTCTCTTTTGTAACCAGTTCCTGAAACTAAACACTGTTCTGTCTCTGACTCCTAGGTGTCCATGCTCCCAGAGAATGACCGCTGGAGCGAGACACGAGCCCAGCTCCTCGCTCAGATGGACGTCAGCATGGGCGGACGTGTAGCAGAGGAGCTCATCTTTGGAGATGACTACATCACCACTGGTGCGAGATTAAAATGGTTTGATTTAATTGAATCATGTCTTTTAGGAAGTTTCTCAACAGTGTATGCTGAGCAAAGATATTGTACGACTTCGTGATTTCCACAAAATGTTGATAGATTAACGTTCTGAGAATAAATACAACATCAAATCATATTGTTTGACTGTGAGAAAAAAGGTTCTGGTTTATATTGGAATGATTTCAGAATTGTTATCCTGCAGATACAGTAAAATATTGTTGTATATTTCTGACAATGAATATGGAACATATTTTTACTTTATAATGCAACCTTTATAAAGCTCAACCTTCTCATGTTACTGTGTTTTTTAGGAGCCTCCAGTGATTTTGATGGCGCAACCAAAATAGCAAAATTGATGGTGACCAGGTTCGGCATGAGTGACAAGGTAAAACTTAAAATTATTTAAAAAGAAAATATAAAGTGTTCCTCCTCACTGTTTACTAATTTTCCTTACTTTATCACTTTATTTTTAATACTATTGAACACCACAGTCTACCCCAACGTGACAATATAATTTTTGTTTTGGTGCAGCTAGGAGTAATGACCTATGGTGACCTATCCAAGCAGAGCCCAGAGACACAAGCTGCTATCGAACAGGAGATCAGGGCTTTACTTAAGGTGAGCTTTTCCGCACCAGAAATGTACCATCCTTGATTCACAGTTATATTACTACTGATCATTTATAACGTCAATTTCTGATCCACCAATCTTTCTCTTTCATACAGGACTCCTATGAACGTGCTAAACATATCCTGAAGACCTACAGCAATGAGCACAAGAAGCTAGCTGACGCCCTGCTACGATATGAAACCCTGGATGCCAAAGAGATCCAGATGGTGCTAGAGGGCAAATCCCTGGACCACTTGATACCTCAGTAGACACTTTCAACTCCCGTGTTTTTTTTTTTATATATATATATATATATATATATATATATATATATATATACATATATATATACACATATATATATATACATATATATACATATATGTATATATATATATATATGTATGGAGAGAAAGAGAGAGAGAAAGAGAAATTAAGTTACACCAGTTAGCATAGCTTAGCATAAAAACTGGAATCACAGGGCTACATTACAGTTTAATACATTCCATTGACATTTTCAAGTCAACAATCTGCAAATGTATGTACCCTTATACTAATATTTAAACGATGAGCCTCCTACATATTTGTGTGTAAAAAAAATCATAAATTAAAATTTGATTGATACAATGATCATCTGAAATCTGTTCTAATGTAAAAGCTGCTTTTATTATAAGAAATTCAACACTGTTACAATATAGAACTAAAGTGAACCAGCAGACTAAATTCACAGGACCATACAAAATTCACAGTAGTTTATATTTAGTTTTGCTTTTCCCATTATAAGAAGCAGCAAAAGCCTAACTAAATCAATTATTTTTGCACAGTTTACACCATCAGCTGGGAAAACCATTTTCCACTGCTCCATTGTCTGTCCTTACTGATCATCAAAGAATACAACATGCTGTTTGGACTCATTCTGAATTTTACACAGAGACATTCTTGTTTCACCTTGTTTAGATTTTTATGCTAAGCTAGGCTAGCTGCATTCTTACCATCAGAATTGTGTAGATCACACAAATATGGGAATGTATTGTGTCAGCATAAGTGCCTTGAGATAATTTTTGTAGTGGTTTGGTGCTATGTAAATAAAACTGAATTGAAATTAATTGGGTCATCCCACTCTCAAAAAGAAGAAGAAGAAGTGTGTTAGCCTTTTTGATTGAACTGATTTTCTGCATTAACTGGTCAAAAAATGTTAGAATATGTTATGTCTTTACTGAATACACCTATTAAAATATTCAAAGTGCTAGTAAAAAATATACTGAACTCCTAGACTACTGATTTTAATAAAAGCTAAACCTGGAGTCCAATCAATGAAACAAGACTGAAAGTGTGGATTAGACCTATAAAAAGACATTTTCAGTTTTGTTCTCACAAGAATAATCAGCACTTGATGAATTGTGCATGAAGCTATAAAACATTACAAAGTCATTTGAAAGAGTTCAGATGAGGTGTGTCAAAATCAGTTTCATCATAGGCCACATCAGCATTATGACTGCTCTCAAAGGGCTGTTTGTAACTGTAGACTATACTCAGTGGCCGACACGTTTATATAGGCAAAGTAGGCTATTGCCTAGAGTGCGGCAGCTGTCTAACAACGATTTCCCCAAAGGGATCAATAAAGTATGTCATTATTATTATTATGAATTATTTTTATTATTATTATTATTAAAGTATTACAGAATGACTTCAGAGGAAGAAAATCCATTTTATGGGTTGTCCATGTCATATCCCAGATCTCAGGTTATTTGAGACTATTGCTGCCAAAGGAGGTTCAATCAAATCCAATGGTTCACATACTTTTTCCACCAGCATTTTGAATGTTTAGTGTTAGATGAAGACATGAAAGATTGTTACATTTTATAAACACATAATGCTGAAAACCAGGTCATTCCTGCAACGGTCTTTCCCAAATCACTGCACATTACTCACCTCCCTGTAAGTGGCCAAAATATGAAATATTTCCTCACCAACAATGGATTAAAAATAAAACACTATATACAAGACTACTGAAAAGCTGAAAGGCTAAAACAGACGCTCAAAATAATCTAGATGAGGAGGAGAATTTGGAAAGTGAGAGGTGTAGACGAGTGCTGTCCATCTCCTGCTTTCAAACCATAATCCACTCAACATTTCTCTCCACTCCCTTCTCCATCCAATAATTATCCCAATCAGAATATAAAAAGGAGAAGAGGTACATGGGCTACATGTGAGCCGATCCTTTTAAATCTTACATAACGTATGTTGTTTCCCTAAAGGGCAAAAAGAACTGGATCTGGAGTCAAAAGTGCACTTGGGGTGTTATAATGATAGAGATGAGCCCAAAGCTTTGGAGCTAGCCAGTGTTTTAATCTAATTAATATATACACACAGGCTGGAGCGACTGTTAAAGGATGTCGACCTGCTTTCATATTCCATCTCAGTCACTATTGATGTACCGCAGTTTAAATAAGCGATGGTGAAGTAAGAGTTTAAGAGGAGTGAGTGGCGATTGATGTTATAATGATAGTGGGATTATAATGAATCACATTTTCTTAGACCTGTTAGAGGATGAAAGTATTTTGGGGGATTAAATTACATTTTAAAAATTACTTACATATAGTAGCAGTAACATGAATGAAAAGGTTCCAGGTGCATTAAAACATAGACAGTACTATACATTCCCAGCAGCAATGACAACAGAGCAGTTGGTTTATCTTCCAGAGTGCATCTTTATATAAACTTCAACATAAAAAAACTATTTCCAAACAACTAATTTCTTTTTCACCAAATTTCTGATTTTGCAGTTAAACATCCATTTTTGTTTCGTTTAGTAGAGATACCCTAATGTGTTTATCTACCATAAAAACAAATCACAGTCTTTGTCTCACTTTAACCATGCAAGTGCTAGTGTTACCTAAACCACAGATAAGACATAATCCTTTTATTGATTACAATTCATAAAAATATTATTTTTGGACATGGCTTTGTCAATAGAAGAGATTCTTAGCTGTTCATATTATACATACCCAGTGTAGCTCATACACATTTCTACTTTAAGCAACACTATAGTACAGTTTAGTACTATTTGCTGATCATGTTGCGCTTTACATCTTAACGATCTGAAATTATACTGGATTTAAACAATTTCATGGGACCTAAATATCCGACATAGACAAGCTCAAAATGTCTTTAACAGGATATAATACAATACTACATGTGTATGTATTTATGCATTGGCACTGAGACAATGTTCACATTTGAAATTTGTAAATTTCATTTTAGTTAATCTAATCTTTCAGATGGTCAACTGCTTTTATGTCAATATGAAGCTCTGTGTTGCTGTTGTGTATGAAAAGTGCTGTTTTAATAAAACTACCCTACATTTCCCATTGCCAGGTAGAGCTCTTATTTGCAGCCAGGGCACCTGACTAAATAAAATGCTTCAACATTGATTTCAAAACTTTTTAATATTATAAATGCACTAAATAATGTAATCATATTTCTTAAAGCAGTGGTGGATCATTGTCTTCTCTTAACAAAGAAGATAGTGAAGATAGCTGATATTTGCTCAGCATTCATATTTACAGTACTTAGACATCTGTTCTGTCATGCCCCAGTCTGTGGAAAGTGAAACAAAGAGAAAAGTGATCCATTAAGTAGATGATTTCTGAGCTGCTGTTTAGATGCCTGCTGGCACATGCACACACTGCTCAAAGGTTGTGGAGGAAGAATTCTCAGTGAAAAGTGAAGTGTACATCAGTGGAGGGCAGACACGTCTGACCGTGGAGACCATCTTTGAAAAGAGACTTCATATACTATTATGGACATGAACATGATAACAACAAAACCATCTCCATGGATACAGAGTAATCTTATCCACCTACCACAAAGAAGGGTTTAGTGAAAGACTGTGATCAAATTAACCAGACAGTATAGAATAGTGTTCCACACCCAACTACCATGTTTCCTGCAGTGGACTGAATGTTAGCATTGGACATAAACCATTCTACTGGAGACCTGCTGAGTATAAATGTAATTCCAAGAGATGTTGACTTGGATACCACATGGTTAAACTCTTATTACGTGACCACATGAGTTACTTCATGACACCTACGTTGGCTGAATGAAGACTCTGATGAGTGCTTATCAGTGTGTTCCTGTCCCATGTTTAAAAGTAATAGACTGGGATAAACGAATGTGCAGGAAATAATATGACTCACTCTCAAGCAACAGAATGAAAACATTAAATATTGAACTTTGTTCCAGCTCAGTCTGGTAAGGGGATTTAAATTTACTGTAGTAATTCTTGGTCTTGGCCACAAATGTCTTCATTTCGTCTTCATCCTAGTTATAAATTGATTCAGGTTGCCTTCACAGCCTTAAGCGGTTCTCTGTAAGTGAAATATATATTTAAATGACACCAATGAATACAAATAAGTTTTAAGTTTACCTCCACAACACCGAAACTAGTCTCTCTGGCAACTGAAAAGAAAGACAGATAGCGAGATACAGTTTTGTTCTTGCATGCTGAGCAGAATGTCCCCATGATGTGCAGAGCAAAAGGTTCAACTTTCGTGCCTCTCAGCAGTGTCTACGTCAAATGAACACAGGACATGAAGTGCATGTTTTTGGTATTTGCAGGGACATGAATATGCTGCTATGCCGTTAGGTATGCTGATTTTGCATGCTTCAGTACATTAAAGTCATTTTAACATGGCCTTTGTCTGTTGTTACAAAACAGAGAAAAGCACTAAAATTAACTTTTTCTCCTGTGGCAAAATGCAGCAAATATCAGACTTTAGAAAGTAGAGCTGAACACAGAAATGAATTTTGGCACACCTGGAACAGCTTCAGCTGCATGTTAAAATGGTCAGCACCTTTGTGCGAGTAGCTGGTTAAAGAGCTGTTTAAAAAAAGAAAAAAAAGACATTTATTTCTCAGGGGTTGAGAGTGCTAGACAGGCAAGCATGGCTGAGGGCTGAGTCTGTCCTGGACAGACTGCCCAGGGGAGAAGCAGGCCAAATATCGCCTAAACTGGATGCTGTCAGCACTGCAGCACAGTCAGCTGGACAAACAGTGAAATAAAACACCCTTCTGCTGAGCATCCTTCTCATTCAAGGGGGCCACCTTCTTCTCTTGCATGCCATGGAAACTCTAACTACCTCCTTCACTCTGAACCCTGAACTCTGAGCTCTCACTGAAGAATACTGAAAATAATAATTTAAAGGGGGCACCTAGATAACTTGACACTGTGGCTTCATTTGAATCTGGGGTAATATACAGTAAACCTGTATCTTCTATAAAAACTGATGCGCCCAGTACCTGAGAAAAGCTTAATCCTATTTCACTTCATAAAAAGGGATTTATTGCAGAATAGGCAGCTTAACAGTCCTGTCACTAAACTGTGTTTTCAGTTGTGTCTTAACCTCTCCACTGTTATGAAACTCCAAGAAGGCGCCAAATCATAACAAAAGTCATCTTAAGGAGTTTTGCTTTTTGTTTTAGGTCTTCCCGGATATACATATGTATAGAAATCCAGCAGTCTCCAGCAGCTCTAGGAAACAGTGGAAAACCTTCCTTTAACAGAAAAAGCAGAACTGGTTCTCCAGCAGAACCAGACTCAGGGTGGGCGGTCATCTGTCTCGACTGGTGGAAAGAAGAAAAAAGTAAAAGTAGAAGAATAACAATAATAACAAAAAGCAGCAGACGAAAGAGTGGACAGGGCCTAGGATACCTACAGAAAACCAAAAAATAAATGTGACATTATGAGTAATTATTAGGTGGAGCACCTTTGAACAGTGTAGGCTGCAGTAAAGTTAGCTAAATGCTAATGAAATGGATACATGCTGTAGACTAGCAAAACATGAAATAGTGCCATGAAATACCTGTTATTATGAAATACAAAGAACATGGTCAAATTATTATTAGAAATGTATCATATATTAATAAAAATGACATTTTCTCACATATATACACTACCAGTCAAAACACACATAGAAATTACAATGGAATTACTTAGTTATTCAATTGTGTTACCATCATTGCACATGGTTTTCTAATAATCAGTTATCCTTTTAAATGAATACATTTAGCATTGTCAAACATAACGTGCTATTGGAAGACAGAACTAATGTTTGCAGAATTTAAGTCCCTATATGTTTATGTAAATATTCCTTTTAAAAAAACTATTTGTTGTTTTCAGCTACAATATTCATTTACAATATGAACAATGTCTACACATTCATTCAGATCAATTTAATGTTATGAAATCTGTTTGTCCAAACTTTTGACTGGTAGTGTATGTTACATATTGTATATATATTATCCCCCTTGGATTACCATACGAACATAAACACACTACAAAAGCACACAGGTTAGTACTATATGTGACGACTCTATGTCATATAACAGAACACGACCTCCAAGTACTCGCACTGACCTAGATCCGCCCCCATGACACAGCCACACCTGCAGCACTTTCCACAGACTTCTACTTCTCTCATACCCCCGCCCCACTGGTAGGGGAGGTGGCACAGGCTTGCTTATTTTCAAGAAATGGTGATTCACTCCAGTTTCTGCTACTCGTACCACTAGTTTTGAACTCTATGCAGTCTGCTGGGGAACTTTTTAGAGGAACTAGACACAACTTTCTCCACCATTGTAGATGAGGAACTACCCTTGGTGCTACTGGGTGACTTGAATCTTAACCTGCTCAAGCCACAAACAGTTGATTTCCACAGTTTCATTTCGGCATCCAACCTCACACTTCTCAGCACGCCGGCAATGCACAGAGCTGGTAAGCAATTAGATCTCATACTTGCTCCACAGCCAATGCATCTGTCACTCCTTTACATGTATCTGACCACCATTTCATTCAATTCAAACTATCCCCCCAGGCACGCACCACATCCACAACACACTTAACCCATTTCCATCATAATCTCCGCACCCTCTCCCCTACTCAACTGTCTACTGCTGTTTCCTCTGAGCTTTCGCCCCTAGATATTCTATCTATTCAGGACCCTAACTCTGCCACAGATATCCTCTGCTCTACACTAACCTCTTGCCTTGATAGACTCTGCCCTCTCACCTCAAAACTAACACATGTGATCCTGCCCTCTGTGTGGATCTCTGATGAGGTTCCCCGCCACAGAGCTCATCTAGTCTCATCTATCCCAGTCTCTAACCTTCCACTTCATTCAAAAATTCTTGAAAGAACTGTCCTGGCACAACTTTCTTCATTTATTCATGAGCATGACCTATTAGACCCTTTTCAATCTGGTCTCAGGAAAGTACATTCGTCTAAAACCTCCCTCCTGAAAATGGTGGACGATCTTTGTGCCACAAAAGCTGCTCGCAGATCATCCATCCTCATCCTACTAGATCTATCTGTTGCCTTTGACATGGTCAGTCACCAAATTCTTCTCACCACGCTGTCAGATTTAGGAATTACAGGAACCACACTGAATTGGTTATCCTCTTATCTTCACGACAGGTCCTTCCAGATATCATGGGGAGGTGAGACATCCACACTCTCTAAGGTAACCACAGGGGTCCCACAAGGCTCTGTCCTTAGCCCCCTTCTTTTCTCCCTATACACTTGCTCACTTGGTCACATCATTCAATGTCATGGCTTTTCCTATCACTCCTATGCTGATGACAGTCAGCTCTATCTGTCTCTCCCACCAGAGGATACCACTATTTCAACAAAAAATTCAGCCTGTCTCTCAGACATATCGGCATGGATGTCTGAACGACACCTCCAATTGAACTTATCCAAAACTGAGATCCAGACCTTTCCTGGCAACAACTCCCCAAAACATCTCAATTCAAATTGGCTAGCTACTGCTAACACTTACGGAATCTGCAAAAAGCCTTGGGGTTTGGATAGACGACAAACTAAGTCTGAACGAATATGTAGCTGCGACCTCAGGGTCCTGCAGGTTCACTCTCTGTAACATTTGTAAGATTAGTCCTTGTCTCTCACAATGTCCAGGCAATGTTCATATCCAAACTCGACTATTGCAACTCTCTCCTGGCTGGAGCTTCTGCAGTCACCATCAAATCCCTCCAGATGGTCCAAAATGTGGCGGCCCGCCTCATTTTCATCTAGCAGAAATACACCCATGTCACACCTCTTCTCACCTCTCTCCACTGGCTGCCAGTAGCTGCAGGCGTGTAGAGACACAGACAAAGTGTGTGTTCGGAACGCCCTTGTTGCGTGTGGGATTGACCTAGCTGCGGAATGAGCCACAGCGGGCTAGAAGACACACAACGTTTGCTGTCGATTAACCGGCGACAATGAGAACAAGGAAACAGATGGAAAAAGGCTCTATACTCACGGTACGGGAGGAGCAGATGGAGGATAACGATCTGAGACAAAATGACGAAGAGAGAATAGCACAAGGCAGGAACTCGTGACATGAGTAAACACTATGTCTGAGCGAGGAGCAGGTGAGTGGACTTCCTGTTTATACCTTGTCCTAACCAATCAGCTCGCGGTCACCTGACTCGCTCACCTGGGTTTAAATCCTTGATACTTGCCTACAGGGCTGTAAATGGAACTGCACCATCTTATATCAACATGCTATTAATAAGATTACCCTCTCAGATCTGCAAATGAAATGAGATTAAGAATTCCTTGGAGGTCTTTGGGGCTCAGTTCCCAATCGAGTTTATTATCCTTTGTTGTCCTCGGCTGGTGGAACGACTTGCCTTGCCCCATTCGACTAGCTGAGACTATCACCACCTTTAAAAAACATTTAAAAACTCACTTGTTTAAGAAGTATTTCAAATAAGTCTCTCACACACACACACACAAAAATTGCCTAGCACTAAACAATTCCTAGCATGTTCTTTATCTTGACGAGTTAGGTCTTATCGGGGCTCTTTTTTGTAGTAACTCAGAATTTACGGAAACCGAATGGTAATTGCTGGTGTCTTCCCCGTGTAAGTTGCTTTGGATAAAAGCGTAAAGTAAAGTAAATATTTTATAATCTCTGTAGAAATAAGTAATCATATAGAAAAGTATCATCTTTATGTAGCTCAGGTTTTTTTATTTTGTCACAGTTAAAGTTGCATTAAAACCAGAAGCTCCTGACTTATGTCAGTGCTAATGTTTCAGTGCGATTGAGTGCTGAGAGTCAATTTGACGACTCAACTGTGGGATTCTGGGCGAGTTAAGGGAAGCCATTTTAAACACTCCCAAATAAACAAACAACCCGATGACGGATGAAGAAGCAGCCGCACTGCTGTGCATGAATGAAGCCAAGTCAAACTGACCACATGTTTCCCATAAGTGTGGGTGTCTGGATATTTTCATTTGTCAACACTGATTCCAACAATCCCACAGTCACACTGAAAAGAGCAGTGACATTGGAAATAAAACAGCAACCAGAGGAGCACACTGCAGCACTGTGACATCTGAATGACTGAAAGGGATTTTTGTGTCAAGCTACTGTTGCTTTTGTTTAAAGCGCACAAAGACACGTGATTCTGCGTGGGATCATTTGAAATTGGACTATAAAAGCAGAGTCTTATGTGAGCACAGCAGATAAGCACATTTAATTAATTTTCATTTCCACTTAAATATCAGATTGGAATTAACAGGATTGTCTTCACATGTGGTTGTGTTTTATGAATAATGACAATGTTCGATTAGTCCTGTGTGTGTCTCACTTTTTCTTCTGCCTGTTGTTCTTCTTGTAATTGCAGCAAAGAAAAGTTGGTTTTGTTTTAATCATAATATCATGTTTACTCTGAGTTGCATTATCAAACAACTCGTGACCCATTAACTGAGATGCAATGCACCAAAACTTCTGCTGTACCTACATAACTAAAAACTAGAGCAAGACAGAAATGTGCTTAATAAATACAACTGCATCCTTCCCCCTTTGAATCTCCTAATTGGATCACAAAGAAATGTGGATTTCTGGTGTACTTCCTTGTCTTCTGATGAACTAATTTTCATAATTGTGACCCAAGGCGCACAAGTTTAAACACGGGGGAAATTTTGTGTTGAATGATTACTCTTTCACCAGTGCTTTGCATTTTAAAACTTCACTGGAGTCGCAGACAGACTCCGGCAGGAATGTGATTATGTCAACAAAACAGTGTCAGGTGCAAATGGCTTTGAGCTGCCCCACAACAATACCAGTTGAATTTTCACCACTTGAGATTTCCTCTGGGACAGCCATTCCATATTACTGATCTATAAAAAGAAGCAAATTGCCTGCTTGCACAACCAAACTGCCTTTTGACAGGGCTTCTGGGCTGCTTCTCATGGTTGCTATTAAAGCTCTGGGTGGTGTTTTCCTCCAGGGCCTGACAGGCAGACTTCAGACTGCCCTCACCCAGCTTGCTGGCTGCCAAGATCAGCCTGTGCACACCGTCCCACCGGCTGTGGACGGCTTGTTCGCTTCTCACTGACACAGCCTGAGAGATGCATGGGAACAAGGTAAGACTGTGCACATAAGTATTCCCAACTTCTTTACACATCTCTGCAGCAGTCTGTGGGACTCTGTCTAAGACGTGTAATTCGAGCCTGGAGGGAGAAAACACTGTGAGAGGAGTTAAGAGCTGCCTGCTGATGAGGACACGGGATAAATGTTTAACCGATTCCTCTGGAAAGAAAACAAATTTCAAAAATATGTGGATGTGGAGAATGTGAAAGGCTTTATACCATCAAGATAAAAAAATAAAACTATTTGAATATTTATGCTCATTATTTTCTCTGAATCTTATTTGGCTACATATATCATATTCCAAACTGTAAATGCCTTGTTTAATAATTAGCATTAATTTATTTTACTGTGGTATTTAAAATACTTCTAATAAAGATATAAATACCTTGAAAGCCACTTAGTGAAAACAGCATGCAGAGTAAACTCCCCCTCTGAGGTTATTACATCATCGTAGCTGCTCATTATCATGTCGATTCTGTATTATTTTTTTTCAAAATCAACTTTTTTGTTTTTCTTTTTTGCTTTCTAAGCAGTCTTTGTATTTTGTTAAATCAACTTACACAAATGCTCTCAAATAATCTCAACTGAACTGTGGTCACCAGCACACTTTAGTGACAAACTGTCTAAAATGATTTTGCATGCTTTGATTTAGTTTAATTTGATTAAATGTATTAAAGTAAATTTAATTCATTTTGTTATAATTCTTTGAATTATATATTTTTATTGTAGTTTATTTATATATATATATATATATAGAGAGAGAGATCTAAGCTATAATACTCATATAGTAGATTGGAAAATCAAATAATTGCTTAACATAATCTACTCCAGTGATTTTTTTTTAAATCTATGTTTACTGCTGATTTAATACAGAATTATTAAATCAGCAGTAAACACAGGTCAAACACAGAAAACTAAGTATAAAGAAATATTCAGTGTCAAGATCAATGTACATGTGACAGTAGCTTTCATTAACTCTGTTTCTGGAGGCAAACTATCGGAACAGTCGACTGATACGAGACTTGGAGTTTCCTGTGACGGCCATAAGTGAAGTTGTTGTCAGTGGTATCTAGACAACTGGGAAGTCTTTAAATCACTAACTGGCTCCATTAAGTGTGTGTCAGTCCACAGTTTGCAGTAACAGTTTGCCTCAGTGTGCATTGTTGCAACAGCTGCATCTTGTTAGAGATGCTCCCCCGTCACCGCTGCCCGATACGACAGAGACGCCACTGAACCTAAACAAGCCTTAAAAGAGCAAACGCGTGCTGACATGCTAAGTTCCTATCTACAGAGGAACCATCTCAGTGCATCTCAAGATGCTCATTGCACACTTACACTGGATGGCAACAACAAGGTAGAACACTAGCAGTTTCCCTACTGTCAGTGATGAACATAATACCTCTAATGCTTAGTGTCACTTCCATATGAGGATAACAGGAGCACATTAATTAGAGGACGCCATGGCAACAGTGCACATGTTTAGGTTTGATACAATGAGGAGAAACAGCTTCTAGTTTAGTGAGATGTCTCACATTAGTCTAGCAATCGCAGCTGCTGTGAGGATGGTCAGAATGTTAGAAGAATGACAGGCTGGCTTTATCTGCTGTGTGAGTGTGCACACACTGCAACAAAACACAGTTTAATCAATAATTCTCATTTATTACAACCTAATATTTATGGTCATAATCTCCATGTTGTGCTCAGCAGAGTAACTGTGATCTCAACTAAAGAAAGGTCTGACATGACAGGACTGATGGTCAGACCTCTATCACAGGTATGGATTGCCTACTTCTGACTTAGATCAATCATATGGACACAGTGCTCTGCATGTGTAACAGAAACAACATGATTTATTCTGAGCTAGAGGGGTCTCTTCTATTAAAGTTTATACAAACCATGTATAGGCAGAGATGGATGTCTTTCTCACTCAAGGACTGGAGTGCTCCTGAGAGCTTCCACTTGTGCTAAAGTATACATTAGAGCAATACTACTGAGTACTGGAAGATGGTAGTCTAGCCACCAATGGCAGCACTGAACACAGTATGCACGCAGTTCATGTTGAACCTGAATGGAACAGTCACTCCCTGCCATCTCATTAATTCATACTTGTATGATTGTATCATATTATTATTGTAACACATTTTAGCAACCACTCAGTGACTCCAAAACCAAAAGCGATGATTCAGGATCATGATACACGTTATCTGAAAAGTCAGCCCTAGACAATGTGACAAAGTTGATCAGACTTTACAGGTACAATATGCATTTAAGTAAGAGCTATAACCTGCTCTGCCACTCTGTGGCCAGCCCTTAAGGAATCTATCATTATGAAATGATACTAAATGAGAATGGTATAAAACGTACTAATCAAGTACATTAATAATAAGTCATATACGCCTTTGACATTGTCATTAAAACAGGACACTTTACGAACTAAAGTGTAAAGAGTTGTACATCTTCATACACAATTTGTCACACAAAGCATGTGATATACAGTATATGTTGCAGGTCCATGGCCTTAAGTCTTACATACATACATAGTCAACATAAACCAGCTATTGCATGTATACAGATATCACTCCTCTGCTTGCTCACTATTTCAGACATTATTCTGTTTTCCATCTATGTGCTAATATAGATTAGTTTTACACAGACAGATCTGGAGACTCCAGTGTTTATACGTTTCCACTCAACGCTGTACGTTCAGTTGATTTATATTCAGTGTTTGTGAAGAGCTGAAGAACCATTGCACGCTGAAGAAGGCACAGCCAAAGTGTTGCATACTTGTTGATCCTGTGGTGACATACAGGTTAGGTGTGCAAACTCTTATTTCTTTTTTTAAGAATGAACTCTGGTTGACACCGCAGACCCTCTGCTTCATATGATAACGTTTCTCTTCTCCCGTGTTTTCTGTCGGCCTCTTTACTAGAGTCTATCAAATAAAAGGAAA
This sequence comes from Ctenopoma multispine, assembly GCA_034779795.1. Classification (NCBI taxonomy): domain Eukaryota; kingdom Metazoa; phylum Chordata; class Actinopteri; order Anabantiformes; family Anabantidae; genus Ctenopoma; species Ctenopoma multispine. Next base: position 206,346 of record JAUYWH010000016.1, read on the forward strand.
AAAGCCCCGAAACACTTAGGAAAACAACACATATTTGGCATACCACTGAATAGCAGGAGTATAGAATGGAGTAGAAGGATAGAATGGAGTTTATGGAAATATAGTGTAGAATTGTGATTGTTTTTTAACATAATACATATATTTCAAAGGCTGCAAGATAACTGAGTCAAGAAATACAAAACGTCTTTGTCTAAAAACAAAGATTAAAGATGCTGCACATCATCACAATAATTATTTCACACTCACTATGTGCAATTTGAACTAAGTGCTGTTAATGGCTGCTGCAGCCCTGTTGTTTTTAGAACTGACGGAAATTATAGGAAAATAAGAGTTGTAGCAAACCACGGTGATCCTCTCAGGGTGATGCTTGCTGGGCTTCATCGTGTCTTTAACTCTTAAAAAAAAAACTCTAAAGACAGACGTCTTGGAAGAAACTGACAGTCAATAACAAACACTTATGAACAATCAAATACAGCTGATGGAAACCCTCTATATCCCCCTCAGTCACACAGTCTGCACACTGACAGAGTACCGAAGCAGTGATGGTGTCATGCTGACGGTTTACAATAAAGGTGACATTAATCACAATTAATTCTACAATCCTTTACACTCCTCTATTCAGGACGCAAACGGGTATCAAGGGCAAAAAGGATTAGCTGCAATCTGCATAATAAACAGGTCAAAGAAAGAAATAAAAACAGAAAAAATAGAGGTAAATAAACCTTTAGGTGAGTCCTTGTCTGCCTCTGTCATTTCATGTACACATTTTATTAATCAGTATTTGTTGACCATAATTACAGCTGTTTTGGCTTGTTGGGAGGTAATGGAGATTAATTAGTGACCTGCAACAAATGCTGTATGTATAAAGGGATAATGAGCTCAGCTTTATGCTTGATTTCTAAATGATATGGCAAGTCATCTGAGAAAGTGGGGAAATGAACATTAGACTTTTTAATTGCGTTTCTTTGTTTATCATTGTTTGTTATTTCACGCCCCCGGTGGCTCCGTCTTTACGGTCAAAGTCTGTCAAGCAGCAGAGCAATAATGAGTCAGGTCCTGTCATGTGGATGGCCTGTCTCAGTGGGACTTTCCCTTACTTAAGGTGACCTTCCCCAGATAAAAACACCATTTAATGTCTCGCCATCAAATACTATATTTGGCTCAACCATTAGAGACACTATTAGGAATCTAGGAGCTGAATGCAAAGGCTTTTAAGCTTTAAGTACTGAATTATAATTATGTCTTTGTACTTTTTCAAAGGCTGTACAGTACGACACCTATTGTAAGTGGGCTCTCCTCTTCCTCCCTTTTTCTCGTTCGAGGATACTTTTCTAATCCGATTCCCAGGTATAAGAATTGAGGGTGCTGACATTTTTCTCCACATCATTTATCCTGATGGTGGAGATTCTACACCTCTCCAGTGGTGGAGGTACCATCGCTGGCTGATAACTGCGGGTTAAATTACAACATGGTCTGGCTTTCAGAGCTGAGTGTGCAGAGTCTATCTATACTCACAGCCCATTAAGATCCAGGTCAATCAAAAATTGTGCAGCCCTACGCTTAACTGAAATCTTGGTGCCATGGTCAAGTATGACAGGATTTTTAGAAAAATGTTGCAGACATATTACCACATAGGGCAGCACAGTGGTTTGTTGGTTAGAACTGTCGCCTCACAGCTAGAAGGACTTGGGTTGATCTCCGGGTTGGCCGGGCGCCTTTATGTGGAGTTTGCATGTTCTACCTGTGTCTGTGTGGGTTCTCTCCGGGTGCTCCGGCTTTCTCCCACCATCCAAAGACATGCATGTCAGGTTCATTGGTGCCTCTAAATTGTCCGCAAGAGAAATGTCTTTGTCTCTATGTGTCAGCCCTGCGATTGAATGGTAAGCTGCCCAGGGTGTTCCCCTCCTCTCGCCGACGACAGCTTGAACAGGCTCCAACACCTCCTGCGATCCTTATGAGGACAAACGGTCAGGAATATGGATGGATGAATGGATAGATGGGTATTACCACATTTTGGTCATTGACATGACATCATTGTCACTGTTCCTCATCGTGGAATGAAAATATGAATAAATTGTGGTTTAACTGACTTTAAAGTCTCCAGCAGAGCAGTAAGATATGTTTGGATGGAAGTGGCTCGACACGCTTGTCCATATAATAAATGTATTACTGTATCTCACATCTCACAATGAAGATATTAATATTTAATGAAGCTTCAAAGGTGACAACAATAAAATGAAACAGACTTTTAACACTGTGTTTAACAAAGGAGCTGACTAAGACTCCTCTTGGCACAGACTGCTGTGGAGGTGGTGAGTCTGTGTGTGTCTGTGTGTGTGTCGAGACACCAACTGTACTTGAGCATCCTTTGCCCTTTTCCAGAAGAAAACCAAAAATATCTGATCCAACTTGTGATAACGTTTTCTTCACCGTGCAACCCCCCCAAACTCCAACACAGATCCACCTCCGCGCGCTCTCATTGGCCCTTTATTTTCGTGACGCTCCCCTCGCCACGTTACGATTGGACGACTCCTCCGCCTGTCTCGTTGACTGACGTCTCCGGAGCCACAGTCTCCTCCCAGGAGCAGCAGACGCTATTTGAGTGGGGACCAGCGGATTGTTGTACATAGAGCCGGTTTAGCGTCGTCAATGGAAAGCACACGAGACGGTGGCAAAGCGAGTTACGGTCTAGATTGAAATCCGCGGCTGCACCATGCTCTCCAGGTCTATTCCGTGTCTGTGGATTACATTTTGCCTTCATTTATGCTGTTATCTAGACAGCGGGGAAGCACAGAATGCGAAGGAAGGTAAGTTCTTAAAGTTTGGCTTCTCTTCCATCCCGTCGCATTTGGAAAACATCTTCACTGCTGACAGAGATGCGTCTAAAACCGGCAGCGCAGCTTTTCTCTCTGTCAACCCCACGCAGTTATTAATACCTCAAAATCAGGATGTTTTATGTTTCCAGCGCGGTCAGAGCGGGTCGGTGTGGGGATGACAGAGCCGTCGGCTCTCGGGCTGTTTGCGGCGAACTCTCGGTGTTTTTACGCACGGAAATGAAAGCCGTACAGCACAGATCACCACGCCAAAAACTGCTGTTTTATTTCACTACAACGCCGCTGATTTATCGGCATAAGTAGCCCACTCACTATAGATTAACAATCTCTCAGGACAGACTAGGTTGTATGAGCGGATCGATCATCCCAGCAGGCTCGCCTCGCTGGAAGGGGGGTGAGCCGTCTATCTGGACGCAGCTTCAGATGCTTATTTCCTGTGGCCTCGGCTCGACACAGTCCGTGTCTAGTCTTGTTTCTTGGAAGTAAAAATACAGCAGTTGGATGCGGAGCTGTCATCTGCGTCAGACGCTGAAGTTGACAGTAATCAAGACAATACAAGAAAAAATTCAATCAATCCAGAGTTTTCAATTAATGACACTTTGTAGCACTGCGCGTAAAACAGACAATCACTCTACAGGTATTGCTTTTCTCACCACCTGAACTACGGAATAATAAAGCGAGCGTGCGGTGGTGTTAATGGTAAATCCTCGTGTTTATGTGGGGATTTCGCAGACATTCATATCAGATATACCCAGAGCTGAATCGTTTTTTTCTTTCTTTATTACAGCGGTGTGTTATGACTGCTGAGCCTCCTCCGTTTGCTGATATTAAACACACATCATAAAATACATTTAAAAAGTTTATTATTTGATTTGTATATTTTCGATTTAAGCCGCCGCGCTGCTGCTTTGCGCGCTCGTCAACCAGGCGGGTTTTGCCGAAAATGCCTCGCTGGTCAAAGACGCCAACAAGCCGCCTGCTGCGTGTCATTTTATGAGCGTTTTGAGTTTATATATACAGAAGCAGCTGCCGTGACCTTAACGCAGCAACTTGAGTTTTGATAGGCTGATGCGTAAAATCAACGAATGGACATGAATTAAACTCACGTGTGATGCGTGTTCATTTTCTACTCTTTGTCTTTTTTTATCCACACTGTCAGTGTCTTAATTTGTCTCACTCACATAAAACTTCCCCCCTAGACACAAGAATATTGTGCTGCAGTTTATATATTTGTATTTCATGTATATATATTTTTTTCTTTAGCTGCTCTTGCTGGTGGTAGAAATTAGGTCACGAGTATACACGCTATAGATATAGATGTGTGGCCTATCAGTAATAGCCAGCCCCGGTGGCCCGGTGAGATTTAACCACCTGCCTCTTGCTTTTCCTGTCACTAGTGATTCTGCTGGACTCCAAGGCACAGCAGACAGAACTGGAGTGGATCTCATATCCTCCCAATGGGGTAAGTCTGCAGAAGCCCTGCATCGCAGGCGCACGCATGTGTTCCATATCTGTATATTTTCTGTTTCTCTGATGTCCCACATCTGTGATAGGAATATTTAAAGGTTTCAAACACACAGAAGGATCAGTACCGTATATTTCTGTGCTTACCAAAGTCTTTGTAGAACAAAGGGGGAAAGAATGCAGGAGGTTGTTTCTGCTTCTAAACTCTTTTTGACATTCAGAGCACAAAGGCCTTAAGCAAACCACTTCCAACTTGCTAGTCTGATTAAAAGCAGGCCGTGAGAAAGGTTTTAAATAAATTATGTGAGCAGGAGCAGATAAACTGAGCATAATCATACTTTAAAGATGTTTCTGTGTGATACAAATGCAGCTGGTAATCCCCCTCCATTCAGCTCCGTTTATTACTACATTTCATAGAACTTTGTCATATTAATTACAGTGTAGTTGTCACTTCCAGTTTGCTTTGATTGCCCAACAGTAGATGTCTATCTCAATTTGATGGCTTTCACATTTAAATTCAACATGATGATGTCCCCTAATGGATGTATTCATTACAATCTATGTCCTTTTCTTCCAGTGGGAAGAGATCAGTGGCTTGGATGAGAACTACACACCCATTCGCACTTACCAGGTTTGCCAAGTCATGGAGCCCAATCAGAATAACTGGCTTCGGACTAACTGGATAGAGAAGGGCGATGCCCAGAGAATTTTTGTGGAACTGAAGTTCACCTTGAGGGATTGTAACAGCCTACCTGGTGTGGTGGGCACTTGCAAGGAGACATTCAACTTGTATTACCAAGAAACTGATTCAGAGGTTGGCAGGAGCTTACGGGAGAACCAATATGTGAAAATTGACACGATCGCTGCAGATGAAAGCTTCACCCAGGGCGACCTGGGCGAGAGGAAGATGAAGCTCAATACAGAAGTGCGCATAATTGGCCCCCTGTCTAGACGGGGCTTCTACCTGGCCTTCCAGGATGTGGGGGCGTGTATTGCCCTGGTCTCTGTCAAAGTTTATTACAAGAAGTGTTGGTCTATTATCGAGAACCTGGCCACGTTCCCGGACACCGTGACTGGATCGGAGTTCTCCTCGCTGGTGGAGGTCGAGGGCATGTGTGTGAGCGATGCAGAGGAGGAGGCCGACAACTCTCCCAAGATGCACTGCAGCGCTGAGGGGGAATGGCTGGTGCCCATTGGGAAATGTATATGCAAAGCTGGATTTCATCAGAAAGGAGATGCATGTGAACGTGAGTGCCTGTACATTTTTCAGCCACATTAGTATTAGAAAGAGATTATTAGTAGTGATTTAATTCCCACAGTTGTTTATTGTTAAATTTCCTTGTAAGTATTTAATTATGCAAAGCAGGTAAATGACAATTTAGGCATCAGTGACTAAACAATTCTGTTAGCAAATGGGATTAAAGCAGCTGATATGACAGCAGTAAAGATCATCCTTAGTGTAATAATTGGAATCTGTGTTAATTGATTAAGAGGCTCTTAAATCATTGCCCTGATTCTGTTGACACTGGGATTAAATAATAACTTGAGTTTACTTTCTCATCTCCAACACTTCCACTCCTTCCTACTGGCAGGGAGCCAAGGCAATCACTAGCAGAATACACAGGTCTAGAGGAAGTCCAGCCAGTCAGTCAGTATCTCCGTGCCCCGGCGAAATGACCCTGACACAGAGAGAAAACAAATAGCTGCCGTACTGTGGCTTTTAGGTCTCAGGATATTTACGATGGTGCCGAACACGAAGGGCAGATGAATCCTCCCCATGGCTCATTAATGCGTGGTCGTGGTGCTAGATGGTGCAAGTACAGTTAACAAAGCTTTCAATCACTCTTAATGCTTAGAGGATTGTTTTTACCTGACTTGAAAGATAAAAATCACTATGGATTAAAGGGCGGTCACAGAACTTAAGTGGCCTGTCTTTGTCAGCAAATCTTTTTTTTTCTTTTTTGTCTTTCAAAGGGGGCAACCGCAATCTAAGCAGCTAACGAGAAGCAGCAGCCAGTAATAATTGAACAGAATGCGTCTAAGAACAAATTAGTGTCCCTGACAGACAAGCTTTTATGCCACGCTGTCATCCATTAGGGACCCCTCTGAGGGAGGTGTGTTAATGAAATATATTAGGCCATGTAATTTAGAGCAACGCAGCCGGCCTCAAGTTGTGCTATGTCTCTAATGTTAGCAGGCGATCGTTGATTCAATCCCACAGAGCTCCTTTTTTATTGTTCGTGTTGTTTTAATATGCATAGATGTAAGATCCAGTTGTGCCCTCAGGTGGAAAGAAAGCTCACCGTTTATTTCCACAGGGAGAGTGATGCACAACAGCAGCCAATAGCTCTGACTTGTCAGAGTAATTCTAGCTACCTTTTCGTATTATATCGTGGTGCAGCGACTGTTGCATATCTTTATTAATTAATTTGTTCAGTGTCAGTTGAAACAAATACCTCTAGATATAAGCAGCAGTGCTGTCAACTTACTCTTAGGTTCTTTAAAGCTTGTAGAAGAAGCTTCCTTAATGTGCATGTGGATCAGATTCCCGTCTTGATGCTGCACCTTTATGAGCTTTATCTCCACTGAGGCATGAGAAGCCTTTGTATTAAGGGGTAGTTAATCTAAATAAAATGAGAATCACGGTGCACCATCAGCACTTCTTCCAGTGGCTCCACTGACATTAAATTGTCCAGTCAGTAGTTTTCCCCCAGAACAATCTAAAAGCTATTCAAACTATTTCTATCAGCTCAACAGCAGAGCAATGAGTCCAAGTGGCCGTGACCATTAAAAATGTGAGACACTGGATGAGCTTGTCTTAGTGCTGTGCGAGTACATCTCCTAAATGTTTAGTGCAGACGCTTCAGTATGCTATATAACCAACTTAATTATACAGAGTATTAGTAAATATGAAGCAAACTACAAGAAAAATCTTTTAAGGTAAGATAGACGCTGGTCAGCCTTACATTAAAACCAGCATTGACCCTCTAATGCAGGTCCATACACAGAAAGCTGCATTGCACTGTGTGACACCTGTTGATCATGGGCAGCATTACAATTATCAGCAATCCCATGTCGTTGGCTGAACTGACACTGGGGAATCATGATACACACTTTCACAAATAATCCAACATACACTTTGTTTGATGAATAGTCAGATAAATGAAAAAACCTCATGGAAATTATTGGTGAGTCTTCTGACAAGCACTTGATATGAAGCAAGCTGTCTCCTTCAGACAGTCCCTAACTGGCCTATTTTAGTATCTGCTGCGTGCTATGATTATAACATGGCCACTAGGTAAAATATTCAGAGGGTGGGTGCAGGTGGAGTAAGCGAGTTGAGCTGTCAGTCATGTCATTTGAGCAGCCCCCTCTGTGGACGCAAAAGCCTCCACCAAAATGTGTTGTGATGCACTCATTCATCACCGTCAGTGAAGAGGGACTCCTTGTCTTTCACCCCTGTGGCCCCCCGCTCCTTCTGTCTCTCTTTAACTCTTTGTGCGGCAGCCTGTGGCAGTAAATGTCACTCTTCTTCTCTGCCTGCTGTGTTCAGCGGTTGTAGTGTAATGGGCGTTTGAAAAAGAACCAGTTCAAGTGTCCCCGGCAGCCTGCGCAGGCTTCATTTTGGGAAGAAGTGCGTGTTGGGAAAATAGCGTCCATTCATTCGCTGGTCCTGTTTAGCGCTGGCTACTGGCTGCAGTTGAGCCACAGAGTCGTTTAGACAGAGAGAGGGCTCTTGTGGGGGGACATTGGTGTCTTTGTTTCGTTTAGTCCCAGGAATGTATGTTGTCCAATTTTGACACATCACATCATTGTGGTACTAAATAACCAGTGCCTGAGAAATGATTAACTATTGACCCTTGCCCAGAAAAAGGAGGAGATCTCCATGTGGTGAGATACAGATAAAACAGGCCATATCTGGATGCTGTCGGTGCATGCTAACTAGAGCATTAAAGAGAGGATACAGCATCCTGTAGAAGCTGGCACCATTCATCTTGACTGTCAGGGAGCTGGACAGAAGTTAGTTGGAGACTGATTGATGATTGAGCCCCCCAAGGGTTAAGGCTGAGCAGTGAGGGGCTGACCACGACAGCTAACATGTATGGAAGCCACCAGGCGACCAGGCCCAGTCCTGGGCCTTGAAAAAAAAAGAAGCTGTGTTTAGCATTTCAAATGAAGCCAGGAAGCCAAGAGTCAGGAGGTCCTCATACATCTTTATGCTCCTGTGATTGATAAGGTGTGAACTTAATACACCAAATGGCTGTCTTTTACAGCTGCTCCAGAGCTTAATTATGCAAATGACAGAGATCCAAATGGACCTAAATCACTCAGGATTGAAATAAATTGGTGATAGATGGGAGCTCGTCTTGTCACTGTCAGTGTCTGCTTCCTGTGAAGAGTAACATTCTTCCGCAGCCCAGAGCTTTTCTTCCTTGTTGTCTTGGCCTGGCAGGTAGCACTGAGACATGGTATTCTCTGCTCAGGATGTTACTACTGATACAGTTGGCAGTGTCAGAAAATTAGTCACTTAGGGGAGGACTTTGAGATATGTGTTTTGGAGACACTAGTACAAAGTGCAATTTTGCAATTTGTATATATCTGCAGAGTTTATTTTTCACTTTTGTTATTTATTTCTTCTTTCTTATGCCTCACAATGAGTCGACTGCACACTCAGTTTCGTAGTTCCTTGTAAAAGTAACAATGACAATAAAGATTTATCTTATCTATCTTAAAGTGATTAAACGATGCATCATTTTTCTAGGTGTAATGCCAAATATTTCAGTTTCTTGAAACTTGAATGTCTTTGGATTTTGGTCTGTTGGTCAGACAAACATGATATTGAAGAACATCTCCACAAGCAAGGGTAGACATCATTGAAAATAATCCTATGCCAATTATTTTAAGTCATTACTGTTTTGAGTCATGTATTCTTTTGTACAACAATTAATTCAAACTCTGCAGATACAGAGGTGGAGCTCGAGAATATATTAGTTTATCAAATCTATGTATCTATGACTTCTACTGGTTATTATAGTTGTGCTTATTATGATGGAACCGGTTACCAGATGAGCCTGTCACAGCTTGTAGAAAGTAGATTGTAGTTTGAGATGGCAGGAACTATGTTAATTAAATACCCATTATAGTGGTTTCACCATATATTGTGTCACCAGTTTATATATGGGTTTTAGCAGTAAGATGTCTAACAATACAAGGTTATATCACATCTAATGTTCTGTATGGTGTGATGAAGCATAGCTGGCTTTACCTTAGTATTGGTTTCCTACGTTGTTTCTACTATTTGTGAATTATATGCTGTTGAAATGTGGGCAAACTATATAAAAAAAACAGTGTCTGAGTATGTTTCTGCTGAAGAGAGAGCAGTGGCTGTTTATTATATAAATTTGAAAAAAGGCCAATGAAAATGCATCTCATGACCAGAAATGATTAGTGAAGTATATTTCTGGGCAGTTCTTTTGCGTTGTCAAATTCTCTCTCATTAGTTGAGACTGAACCACAGTGACTTACTCAGAGGATGAAGAGAAGACAGAATGTTTGGCAATCTGTGATGTAGAACATTTATTTTATTACTTCCACATTCAGTATCCCCATTTAAACATACACGTCAAAATGAAATGTAAAAGCCAAAAGATACGTTTATTCCCCAGACACACTTGAGCTGGTGTCAGCGGTACTTTCTGCGGGATCCGGCTGCATTGTCAACACATCAAATTAAATGCAATGCCTCATATTTAGTTTGGAAGAACTTTCTCTGAGATGCCTATTCACAAAGTTGTGTGGCTTGGTAAATATTTGTAAGTTATATTCATATACAATTTGAGCTTATCCACAGGCTGAAGCGAAGGCAGGAAAACAAGGGGCCTGTCATAAGTAATTATTTGCTCCAACTGGTTCCCCTGTTTCTAGATAACACGCTGAGGTAAAGATGGATCTGAACACACAATCTAAGCACAGCGAGCTGAGCTTAAAGAGGGACAGGATGCTGCCAGTGGCTGGTCACTGGTAATGGGTTTGTCTCTCACCTCTGCTGATAAGCTGCAGCTACTGACTCATGCATACATGAATATCAAGCAGCTGTTGGGAAAGCTCAATCCACTCAGCTGCTGTGGGTGCACAAACCTTGTTCAGGAAAAACTGCAAACAAATCTTACGGATATTTTCCAGATATGAGCAACTTCATGTTTCTTTGCACTTACCCGAGCCTGATTTTATTTAGCGGCTTGTGCTGCAGTCACGTGGCATGCATATATTGATTTTTCGAGAATAATTCAGCATACTCAAAAACAACAGCAGTTGACATGTCAATGGGGCTATGTTGCAGTAAGACAGGGAGTAAGGGACGCATTTCATACACCATTTCTCCATAGACTTTTTTAGTCTTGATGCAAATCTGAGAAATTGATATCATTGGATACTTTATCCTTATGCCAGGAGAATAAGTGTGTGTATACATGTTCGACTTACTCTGAGAAGCAAAGAAGCTATAGCTGCACATTGCACCATCCTTCTTTAAAATGCTGCTTGAAGATTGAAAGGAAAAAACAGGAGTGATAACTTATCAATATGCAGGTCTTGGAATGTGACCTGCTAGTCCAAATTTGAGATCCTATGTTCTATCCTATTCCTATGTGAATAGACAGAATCCAAGTAAACATTCCTCATTCTCTTGCAAACAAAGCCATATGGTCAGCTATGCTGAGGCCTTTTGGAGTTTGCATCAGATAGCATTATTTCCAAGGTGACATCAGGGTCCACACTGGGCCATGCGTGAGGTCAGTGAATATTAACTTCATTTACACATGGCTGCAGACCAGCACAGCGCCACAATGGAGTCCTGCCTGTTGTGTTTAGTAACATGAACACCCTGGCTGACAGGACACTGTCAAGACGGAAGATGGATGATCGCAGCAGTTGACCCCTGATCGCCAGCAGAGTCACCTCTCTGGCCCCTTCTCCCTGCATGACAAAAGAGCCCTCCCCGGAGTGCAGCAGCACTCATCTCCACTTGCATTAACAGGTTCAGACGTCTCCATCGATCCCTGCTCCCATACCTCTTGCAATTCTAAGCTTTTGCCCTTTTTAGCTATACAAACGCTGGTCTTTTTTTTTGTAATTGCTTGCCTGCTGACTGCTTGAGATGGATGTGGCCAGACAGGCGAACTCCATGTCAGAAGACAATGTCTTTTGTGATCTGTGTTGTGTTCCTGTGGCATGAGGGCGAAAGTGATATGTGACTGGGGTCTCCCCACCTTAAGAAACAACAGGGAGGGCCATGTTGTCAGTGGAGCTGCTCCTCCGGGAGGCTTCAGACCACTGGCTCTGTACTTCAATCTTGCTTTAGGAAGAAAATCAATAACTTATTACATAACTTCACACTTTTTTCCCACTTAGATCCAGAGGAAGCAGAACTTAAAATGTGCTTAGGATGACTGTGTTGCAGGAAACACTGATGTTTCTTGCAGAGAGCTGTGTTAAAATCAACCATTTGCTGCAAACCAGCAGTTCCAGTGGGGCAGAAAAAATATAGAGAGCTGCAACCAACAGTTATTAGTATTTATCTGCTGATCTTTTTCTAGATGTATTGTTTGTCTGATAAACTGTCCAGCAGCATGATAAAATGGACACATTTGTTATCTTTCTAGCTATGTAGACTATTAGGCTTGATAGCAGTAGGTGTAAATGAGAAAATATGCTGCTTTGTTATTTAGCTGAAATGACTCTTTAAGCACAGCACCAGCACTCCTGGACATCTGAGTCTAGTATCTTTGTTCGTCAGGGGAAGCCACAGGGGCTTGGATGCGGTGATGAGCGGCTTGTTTCACATTGTTCTATTCCTTTCTGTCACAGCTCTGGGACCAGAGGGGTTGTGGTGGATTTGGCTGGGCGGGGGCTGGGGTCAGGAGGGGAGGACTGGTAGGTATTAGCACAATTCAGAGATAATGCTCAGTTGCTGACTGGGGACATTTTCAGTGCTGATTTCTCCTGGGCTGCAGGGGGGCTTTGGATCAGTCAGACCTTTGGACCCTGTGCTTTCATCCCCAGAATGCACAGTCCGCACCGCATCTGTGTTGTTTTGTAGCATATCTCCCTTTCAGAGCTGAGCAGCTCATCCATTAAAGGTAGCTGCCTGGCTGGCCTTAAGGGCCCTCTCTCCTGTTTCCATGTGAGTTAAATGAACTAAACAAAAGACGATTAGGCAGGGACATTTTCCATGTCACTGAGAATCCATTTCAAAAAGCTCACTCCGCATGATGACTTAAAGAAGCAAAAGGCCTCTTAGGACTGTGCGTGGACTCGAGCTACAGCTCAGGCAGAGTGAGAGGTTGTAAATTCACTGATGTAATGGGTTTAATCTTAAAATGCCCTTCATTTTCCAACCCCACATCCATGCAGTAAATCATCAGAAGAGCTGAGGAGAGAAAACAAGTGTTCAAGTTTGTTGTTTGTAATTTGTATTGCTGTCAGAAGCACACCTAATGCAGCTGAAGCAATTGTCTTTTGTGACCTCCTCCTTTATATTTCACTCATAACCTTAGTACATGCATTTGTTAGGTTTCATCTTATATTTATCCTCAAAATGAAAAGAAAAACTTTTGTATGGTTGCTGGACATCTTTTTCAGGACTTTCTGATTTCACTGCTATTTCTTTGGGTTATATATATATAGAGTGGCTTGTGAAAGTATTCGGCCCCCTTGAACTTTTCCACATTTTGTCACATTACAGCCACAAACATGAATCAATT
>JAUYWH010000016.1:219505-278119 GCA_034779795.1 Ctenopoma multispine
AAGGTGGTTTTACAAAGTATTGACTCAGGGGGCTGAATAATTACGCACACCCCACTTTTCAGTTATTTATTTGTAAATAATATTTGGAATCATGTATGATTTTCGTTCCACTTCTCATGTGTACACCACTTTGTATTGGTCTTTCACGTGGAATTCCAATGGAATTGATTCATATTTGTGGCTGTAATGTGACAAAATGTGGAAAAGTTCAAGGGGGCCGAATACTTTCGCAAGGCACTGTATATAAATTCTTTTTTCAAAATGGGTCAAAAATACACAGTTTAAATTCCTGAAGAATTCCTAAAATCTGTATGGCACTGTCATTTTTAGCAATACTATCTTTTCAGTTGACCATTTCAAGCTGTGGATTAATACACATTTGTTACAATATCATTTGTAGTGATCAGAAGATTGAAAGGAGATATTTAAAGCTATAGCGTAAGTTTTTTTGGGTCAAATTTAGTCCCAAAATGTATCTAAATTATTTTTTAAGTAAGGCTCAACCTTCTAGCCAACCAGAGTTTTAGTGATTTCTACAGAGCTTAAGTTGCGTGTCATAGCTTTAAGAAAAAAACCTATCTTGTCTTCCCTGAAACACTGCCCTGATTGTTGTGAGTAATCCACATAAAATGGTGTGCACAGTTGTATAGGTACTGTTTCTCCAGCAGAAAGTAGTTCCATTCACCCTGAAACTGGAGATAAGTGAGAAAGAGCATCTACAGTATGTTTCTTTGTAGTCTTGGTTGAACTGACCCCTTCAAAGACCAGTATGGTTACTGGCCACTGAATGTATTCGTACAAAGCTAAAGTTACTTTGCACAATGAGGTTTATCTGAAACAAATTACTGCTGGTGACATCGTAATCCGGGGCTGATAACAGGTTCACTAAAATCACTGTTTTAATTCCAAATAGTCCCACTTAGAAGACTCGCTGTAGCGTTACTTTTAGTAGCATAGTATGTTTAAATATAACTTAATCAGTGTCTGGCTTTGATCTCTGCTGTGTACAGCCAAGCAGGCACTTCCTTCTGGTTTTCCCTGCTTAGAGGGCAAAACTGCGTGCCCTCCAACATAGTGTAAGGGAATGGTAATCTCCTTTTTGTTTCTCATGGAAAGCTACTTATCTCCTGCTAAGCACAGGTACCTCGGATGAATGGGCCGCTTGTCTGTATGTGTGGAGTGCAGCAGCAGCACCAAGAGTCATTCCAAATATGCGTGGGGTGAAGGGAGGATCCGGCACAATATGACATCAGATTCTTTAACATGTTTTAGTGGCTCCTTTTAACCTTACCTCTCCTTCTTAGCTTCATTGTCACCACATCCTAGCCCCCGTCCTAGGGGCTTGATACTGACGCTGTAGCTCTGTCCCATGAAGAGATTTTCAGCAGATATTCAGTGCTGTTCCTATCCATTGTGGGCTCTGCTCTGTGTTCCGAAGCTGGTGCCTCGCCTCTCATAGGGGGAGATTAACATGTCTGTGGGCAAAACAAACAAATACAAACAGCTGCTGGAGCATCTCTTCATTGATTAAAATAACTGAGATATAAGGCAGCGCATGCAGCTAGGAGGAAAAATAAAATATCGACAGACACTTCCTGTTACTTTGGTTAATGCTATGTTCAGACTGAGGAACAAAACCATGTTTGAGTGTGAAATATTAAAAGTATAAAGTACAAGAATTCTTCCCCATAAGATTAGAATACTCTGAAATCAGTTTAGATGATGCAAAGCTATAAACAAAATGCTAGCAGGCACTGCAGTAAGTGTAATAAATTAATCATAGCTTCCTTCAAGGTGCACTTGATTTCTCCAAAACCTTTCCCGCTCCAAAAATCCACACATCACCTGCACGATGAGATCAATTGAGCTGTCTTTTGGCTTTTCAAGTCAAAGAAATATACTCAGCAAGGATTTTTCCCAGGTCTGCCTGCTTGTGTTGCACTGAAATTACTCACAAGATGTAGTGCCTCTTGCACTGCAGGGGAAAAACACCACAGGCTGTAGTCCATAAAAGTGATGCAGCTGTAGTTGAGCATGCATAAAATGCAAGTAAACAGAGTCTGATGAATGTCCACATGGAGGCCTGCTATTTATTGAGGCAAAGAACATAAGTCATGTGTAATCAGAGTAACAGACATAAGGCTGAGGCTACATTAATGCAGAAAAAAGCTCTAGGTGGGCTATTGATTATGGAGTGTAGAGAGTGACACAATACATTAAATATAATAAGCATTTAAATAACTATTTTAATAGCTATTTAAATGTGTCATTAAATTAATAAATACTGAAATCACACATAATTTATTAAATATATAATTTATTAAATAAATAAGTAACCAAATATGTTCATTTCATGTAAAGAAAGTATATATATTTCATTATTTCTTTAATTAATTCATGGTCTGTGTTGTGTTGCTGCACATTATGAATCAATTTCGTCTGTCACCTTTACCCATCAAAGTAAATGGGCAGGTCTAACAGTGTTTCTAGTCAGACGATTGGTCTTTTCTAAACACGGTGGTTGTCCTTATAAGAGGATCTGAATGAGATGCTAACAGGTTGGTGAGAGACTTTCTAAACCTGATATTAAATCAGGAGTAGCTGAAACAGAATGTGTGACTAGTAAAACATAGGAATTTATTGAATTTCTTGGAGTTTTCATCCTTGTGGTCTGTATACAGCAGGAAGTGTTTGTGAAGCTTCTTTGATTTACGTGGCTTTGTCTAGCTAGCTGTCCAACTCCTTCTCTTCCCTGCCATTAGCAAAGAGAGTCACTACCTCGGCCAGAGGAAATGTCACAGCATAAGCACTAACTTAAAACAACCATATCAGCCAGATTAACATTATTTGAAACAATAAATGTGACAAAAAAGTGTCATTAAACATAAAACTACTCACTGTAATGCACTGGAGTGTTGCAGCTAATTCACTTTATTAGATTGTTAATTCTGCCCCATACGCTCCCCCAACGATGACAGTATGACATGTAGGGTAAGGTTTAGCAAACAGCAGAGATCAATCACCCCAATTTTAGGTTTCTAGTTAATTGTGAGTATACTTTATACACAGTAATGCAGTCATAGTTGGGGTTGCGGGGGTAGCGAGATAGCAACTGTCTTTGTAAATGGCAGGCCGAAAAAGGGTCTAATGAGACGGCTAGCTGCACTTAACCAAGTAAATCAAAGAAGCTACACAAACACTTCCTACTGTTTGTCAGACCACAAGGATGAAAACTCCAAGAAATTCAACAAATTCCTGTTTTAGAAAGTCAACTGTCAACCTGTTAGCAACTCATTCAGATCCTCTATAAGGAGAACCACCGTGTTTAGAAAAGACCAATCGTCTGACTAGATACAGTGTTAAACCCGCCCACTGAGTTTGATTGATAGGTGAATTAGGTGACATTAATTCATGATGCGCAGCAACACAGACCATGAATTAATTTAAGGAGTAATTAAATAATTATATATACTTTCTTTCAATTAAATAAACATATTTGGTTACTTATTTAATAAATTAATTATATATTTAATAAATCATGTGTGAATTAATTTCAGTATTTATTAATTTAATGACACATTTAAATAGTTATTTAAATGCTTATTATATTTAATGTATTGTGTTCTTCATGTATTGTGTCACTCTCCACACTCCATAATTGATGTCTATAGTCACATACCCTAAAAGTAGAAGTGAAAAACATAAAGTGGGAGTTGGATTTTTAAATAGCATTTCATGGTTGTCTGAACATCCTGCTAGACACAGGCTATTTCCAAATAGATGACAGGGAATGTTTATGGCAGTGTTAACATTGTACGGCAGTAGAACAGAAGGGATCAGACAAGTCTGAAGGAGCCTTTGGTTTTTTTATGGGTAACCGCAATATATCTTTTGGTACAAACTGAAATGCATTCATAGAATTATTTACATCTACGAAATGTAAAGTCATTTTTGAAGTCATAAAGTCAGAGTTTTACGAATTTAAAATGATGCAATATAATTTAATGGTAATAATGCTATAATATAATTTATTTTACTGCTGCTTGTGTGTAGACAACATTTAACATTTGAGCATAGATAGATTAACCTATCAAGGGGCAAGGAATTAGCTGCAAGGCCCCTATTAACACCCGGTAATAGTGGTACACATTCCCAAATTAGCACATGTAGCTGACACACATTAAAGCTGGAGCTTTTTGCCCCTGGAGTTCTAAGAGCCTGGGGGAGTTGCCCATTCTGCATGGTTGCTAATCCAGGCTTGCATCCGAAGAGTTTGGCTTCTTTTGTTAAATGATGAAAAAAAAAAAGACTTTGAGAAAAATAAGTCAAGGTTGAGAAACCAGTTTTGTACCCACAGCCCCGATCGCACTTTAAAATTACTCTAAAAAATATTTGCATGAGGAAGATCTATTGTAAAAGTACTGTTTTGTTACCAATCACACCTGAATGCAGAAGCAAATACAGATATAGGAAACTTTTAAACAATACCAATCCCTTGGAGGGTAGCTCAGCACTGGATGCCAGACTCAGACAAAGTCAGAGACAGAGAGGAAACAACACTGGGAGGAAACATACTCATATAAACCAGAGGCGACAGGCTCCACATTGTACCAGGCCTGTGTTTAGAGTTGATATTTATAAAGACATTTCCCTATCAGAGCGGCAGCAACCGTGGCTAGTATCTTATGGAAAGCAACGGTGTTCTTTGAAATAAGAAAATAAACTGTTTCCTTTATCATGCTTGACCCTTTCCACTTGGCATTCATCAGCGACGGGACCTGCATGTTGGTCCTGTCGGCTGTTCTCCTCCCTCTCGCTCTTTTATCACACTAATGGGGTGCTATCTCCATGCTGCTCTATCCGGGTCTCCACAAGCCCCGCACAGCTCTCTTCAGCACTACATTCTTTCCACATCCATCCTGACACACAGGCGGATTTAACACATAATCAGGCTGGACGGGAGGGCATTGGGAGAAGAGGAGAGACCCGGCCCTGACAGGACTCATCACGCTAGGATCGTGGAGACAGAAAGACCTCACTAGTTTTTTAATCGCTGGTTCTGGCTGCCTGCAAAAAACAGAATCTTCCAGATTCCCATACTACAGCTCACTTTAAAGTAATATTGAGACAGATGGAGAGAAACTCTATATCCTAGCTTCCCTGCTTGGACAAGGTAGTCCCCTCTGTAGTAATAAGGATTATAACCTTGATTGGATTTGTAGGCAAGAACGAGAATACAGTTTCCAGTTCTTCGAGACGGGGGATAGGCAGAAGCCATAAGTGTGCATATGTAAAAATTTTGGTCTTTTCCTATTGCACATTTTTAACCCTACCCTGTTTTTGAGTGCCCCCTCATGACTCTGATGTTTAACATCTCAAAGGACCAGGTAATGAACAAAATGCCTAGATTTATGGGTTTGTTGTCCATGTTACCAATGATTTGTAAGGCATTGTGGATAATTTCTCATACCTTATAAACTCAAATAAATGGCTATGGCTATATAGCTGTACCGCTCGACCCCAAAAAATACAGGGACACCGTTAACCATAAACATGAACATGTGGAGTTGGACCTTTTCATGAGGGATTGCTCATGATTGTACAGATCTCTGCATACAGCCTAAAATATACAAGTACTCATGGATCATCTACACTTTACAAACTTATCATCTAACATTTTCCTGTAAAAACACATGATGGCATAGAAACCAAACACAACCAGGAATTCTAGAATCACAGTCAGACTGAACAAGCATTCTTGGTCAGGTTCAGTGCTCCTCGACAGTTCTTGAAACTTAATCCCATTGGCACTTCTTGATACCTTGAAAAGTGCTGGATATCTATACTAAAACAGAAAACTACACATAAGACAACATTGGAATATGATAAATCAGCAGAGGCACAAGATCAAGACAGTGTTGACAGTAACTTTGATTACCTTGGATACTTTGTTACCTATGCCTCAAAGTATACTTTCTGCATGTGCATAGCCATGAGGATTCACATGGAATAAACATTAGCTTCTGCAGGCTGTCTGTCCTGTTACCTGGTCAAGAGTGCTTGGTTGCTTTATTAACCAGCCCCAATGAATGCATAGAAAACTACAGTACATCAGTACATAGGAAACGAAAATAGATAAAATTAACTAATCCACTTGGCAAAGCCCATCAGCAAACGCACAAGATTAACTAAGGGAAGGAAAAAAACACAGACACCATGGCATCTCCCTTAGACAAGAGAAATAATTGTTTTCTATTTTGGCTGGGAAAGGAGATGTCAGGCTGTCGCATATGGAGTCAGTGCTGCTCTCCCTCTCTGTCCCTCACCCAGCGTGTCATGACACTGCCAAGCCATGAGAGATGAAATTCAAGAATTCAAGTTAAAAAGCTCAGCTTGGAAGAAAATAAACGGAGATCTTCTAAAGAAATTCATTTCCCCCTCTTTTTTGTGCATCTATGTCCACATAAGATAAGGACACTTTGTTTTAATCTCTGGTCCAGTGTGTCCTGCGATTGAGTCACTGTAGTCACAGGAGTATTTTATTATCTCTGTCCCACTACGCTGAAGACCTTTCCTTTCTCAGGCTCCCCTTCCTCTCTCTGAATAAAATCGCTGACTGAAGCGTGTACCCCTACACAAAACGCAACGAAAGTGCTTGACCACTGGAAGGAAAATTACAGATGCTGGCTCTGTAGTCTGCCTAGGAGCTGGCTGTAATGTAAGATTTTTTTCTCTCTCTCTCTGCTTAACCTCAACACGCTTCTCGAAGGACTGACTTATTTCTCAGTGTTGTAAATAAGCTGGCTGTTGTGTCTGCCACTGAGCTTTTTTAAAAGGGCTGTGTCAACAGGCACAAGCCATTAGTCGCTCTTTATCTGTGCCTGAAGAAGTCCAGACTTACATAAACAGGCCTTTTTTCTTCACACTTGGCCCTTACAAATGCAATTACACATTGGACTGTACGATTTCTTGTCAAGTCAGTGCAGGTTTTGAGGAGTCAGAGGTTTTGTACAGTGTTTTAACATACTTGAGTGTTGTTGTTTGGTAGTGGGGTGTCAGTCATTTTGTCAGTCAAGAGGCTACTGGTTGAACAGAGTTGTGTAATTGCTTTGTAGATATTCCACTTGCAAGGAAAGTGTTGCTGCAGGAACAGCTGACAAAGAACCTCTCACTCACTATCAGCCCATCTCAGCGTCTCCAACTAAGCCAGTCTCTTCAGCATCTGGTGCCAGGAATGGGAGCTCGCCAGCGGCGAGTCAGTGCTCTGTTGCTGGGACAGGAATGCTCGGCCGGGAAAGCTGTGTTTGTACTTGTCACTCTGTGCTGCCAGTGGTGGGGGGAGCTGCAGAAACACTTAGTTGCCCATGTCACACAGGCATTCAATTTTTGAGGTCTCATTTGCCGCCCTGTTGATTCTGTAAACATTTCTGGGTGCCATACCCAGTTGGACGCATTGATAAACACATAGCCTGTCACTAAAAGAAGGAAAAGTGAACTGATTTGTGCTTAGGAGCTTAAGTTAAAGGACATGTGACTTTTATTACAAAAGGGCATTTATTTTTGAAGTTTTGTCCATCACCTCTGTTAGTTGTGATCACACAAGATTTTTTTTTTCTATATGGTTCCTTCTATGTTCTTCAGATCTGATGCTTAGCTTAATTAATTCTTCTAAAATTTTCATGTACAGTAAAGTATCTATGTGTACTCTGCAAAACCAAGCAATAAGCAGCAAGCCATAAGTGTGTGATGAACGCGGCATTATTTTGCATAAAATTTCAGGAATTATGAGTTATGTTTGTTGAGAAAGTTGCCACCAATTCTCATAAATTCCTTGTGCATGCCACTCCATATGAATTCTGGGCGTGTGGAGAATCAGGTCCGGACATTGTCCAGCGTTGCCCTCAACAGGAGAATTCTCCATGTCCGATGCATCCTACTCAGTGGAAATACTCCATTAAGGGTTTCACCTGCAGAACGTGCAGGAGGCAGGACATGGCAAATAAATATGCTGCAGAAATCAAAGCAGCTATAGTCACATTTTTGAAGCATGGTCAACATGCTGCTTGCTGTGAATGAATAAGCTGCTCTATTCACACATGCTCAATCAGACATTACACTGACTTTGTGCAAGGGAGATCGGAGGGTAAAGTCTATTTCATGTCTGGTCCAACTTATTCTGACATTTGCGCTCTCACATTCAGCTTCTCAGGGTAATGTTTAGATAAGTACAGGGTTGCAGTGCATGTCTGAATGCAGCTTAAGGGAGGCTGTCTTAAAGGCATAAATTCATTTCTTGGCCTGACAGAGTTTGGGGTGTTGGAATCAATATTAAGGGAGGAAAATCATAAGCCTATTTAATAGAAATGCTAAGAATTGTACAAAAGTAGAGTGAAGTTGTTATAAACTGGAGTTAGACTTTAAAGACTAGCTTACTTTCTAAAGCCCTCCCCTCCCAAGATTTGTACTCATCTTAATCTTTGCTGTGTATTCTCTCATTTGCTGAAGTGGTGGTCACAGTGGGACACAGCCCTGGTCCCTGCCGGGCTTCCGCCCTCTGCACACCCAGCATAAGAGCTCTCAGAAACCCAAAGGCAAACAGACACGCTGGCTTATCAGCCTAGCTTGGTGGGAGAAAGCAGCGTCTTAAATGGGATCTAGCCAATCTTTAACCTGCTAGAGAAAACTCTCATTGTCATTATCAACATCCATGGGGGAATGTTTACACAGTGTATCAGACACTGCAGATAGACATGGATTACTTTGCTGTTTGTCGAATGTTATCACTCATCAGAGCTGCACATACAGTAAAAAGCAGATGAACTATGATGTGTATGCACTTGTAGACACTGTGTATATGTTTTGCCTGGTCAGCATTCGAGACCCACCGCTCGCAGCCTCCTCCCGGCTCTGTTTTCAATTATCAGCGTGCTCGAGGTAAAGGTAAAGAAAGATTAGAGATAAAATCATGTCTATTTTTTCTCTTGGTTAAAAAAGGTCTTGTTTCACAAGGCTGTGGCAGTGCGATAAATGGAGAATGACAGGGCTTTCATGTAGCTGAAATGGGGATATCCTGAGCTTTGACCCCCACCTCCTTCATGGTGCTCTGGAAGTGTTAGAACAAAAAAGCTTGGATTTTTCCATCCTTCTTAGTCTGGACATGTCACAAGATGTAGTGGCCACAGGAAATAACAAACAGCAGAATGGAATTGAGAAGTGCAATGGTGGGAAGCCAGAATGAAAATTATTGCTCATTTCCCCTAGTGACTCAGGAAAAATGCTTTTTTAGTAGGCTATAATTTGATAGTTTATGTGCAGAGTTATTCACACAAGTATAGATTTCTTGCAGATTGTTTAAGCCTAGTTTGCAGGTTCGCACCAGGCTTACATACTGTAGCTCTGCTTTGCAGCTGGTCGCTGTGGATTAGCCGAGTTGAAAATAGACAGACCCAGAGCAGACATCGTTGCCGGTATTAAAACTCGAAACTCAAAAAACATATGCTTCACAGTGCTGTCATGTCATGAATCACTTTATTTTCACTGTGTCTTCAATTAACTTTGTGTCTTTGTCGATCCTTGCTGTTATGGCTATCATTTGTAGGAAATGATGGGTGGGGGAGTTTGGGTTTAGGGGTTTATTTCTTAAACTACTATAGATAGTGAGGAGTCTTTCTTTATTAGTCATATCAGTTGTAGGTTTGTTTACCTTCCTGGATAAAATGTTGAAGTGATCCATGTGCTTGTGCTCGATGTGTGTGCTTATCTCTCTGCTCTACAGAAGAATGTTTCCTCTCAGAGATAGGCCTTGTTATAAACAAGTCAGACCTTTTTTACTGACCTGAGGATTAATCAGAATAAAAATAGCCTTGTTATTTCCCTCTCAAAGTGAGAGGTTATAGTTGGAGAACACTTCAACATGATGCCATTTCATGGCTCAGCCTGCTTGATGAAGCCTGTGGGGGCAGGTTCATTCAAATAGTAGCTGGGAACACAGCATTTTGTTCTGTCATGCCCTCTTCATGCTGGGAATCCAGGTGTGAATCTGAGACTTTTCAGGCTGTTTACGCAGGACTAACATCACCCTGAGACATTCAGTGATTTGTAATGACTGCTGACATCATCAGTGAATATAATTCCCCCACCCCAACCCATGTGCTGTCCTCCGGCTATTTTGATTATTTTTACTCATGTGGAAGTATGTCACTTTACTTTTGTGCTCAGTTAAACTTCACAGGACAATTATTTTGCTGAGTAATTAATGTTTAAAGCAGCTATATTATAATAAGAATGTAACAAATAGCAATGTGATAACGAACCTACGCAGAATTATCACCAATGAATCTTAAGCTGAAGCTGATTGTAGGTCACAATCAACCATTTACCCTCATTTTTGGCCACATATAAATCTACAGACTTGGAAGATTGCTACTGGGACAGGAAAGACAACTTTGCTGTAAACTTAAAAACACACTTACAATATTTCCTCTAACAATTATTCGAATGAGTCAATCTGAGAATTAAAAAAAAAAAAGCCTTTTTTTTGATAGAAGTGTTTTCAGAACACTGACATCACAAAACCTGTTACAAGGAACAGAAGGCAGACACAGTTAAGTTAAAGAGTCACAAACCCAAAATGTTGGCTACACTGTACCAAAAATTATTATGACAAATTGTAAAATTGAACACTCCACTAGTCCAAGTAGCACTGTCTTTGCAATCAGTTTAATTTTTTTTTGTGTTCTTCACTTTTTCCTATGGCTTCATTCCTTTTTTTTCTTTCTCCTGCAGCATGTGGTCGTGGTTTCTACAAGTCCTCCTCCCAGGACCTTCAGTGCTCTCGCTGTCCAGCACACAGCTTCAATGACCGCGAGGGATCCTGGCGCTGTGACTGCGAGGACGGCTACTACAGAGCGCTCTCTGATCCTCCGTCTGTGGCCTGCACAAGTAAGTCTTCCATGTCGTTGCTAGGTAAACACAGCACAGATCACTTGCCTGGATCTGAATTTAAACAGTCGCACATGCAAGACAAAAAAAACAGTGTGGATCTCAGGCCAGACCTGTTCAGTTAGTTTGCAGCGGTCTTGTGAAAGCCCCAGATGTGTTCCATAGCACTTTCTCTGCCTCCCAGTATGTCATTATAATTATGTTTGCAGGCTTGCATGTCTGTTTTCTGTCTTAGCTGGTTGCTAATAATGAGAAGAGCAATTTGCCATTTCTTGTTTGAAAGATGGCAATTACAGTCAGCAGCGGCAGCACAGCACCACCACGTCTTCATTTGTCCTGGCCAGTGTAACAGTTGTGTGACAGCTATTGATGGCTTATTACACAGACCAGGGGATTCAGTGTGAAGGGTGGGGCTCGTTTGCTTCCAGATCCATTCTCAGTATTTTCAAGGTGCTGCATGTTCTTTGCCTTCAGCCACTGTGCATGGAGAGGAGTGTGCCTCTAAATACCACCCCTACACATAATCTCTGGACCTTATCTGTGTGCCTTCTTTCTGCTGATAATGTATCACAAGACTCCTGGATAGGCCCTCTAGCTCCTGTCTGCTAGAAATACATGTCTGTCATTCTGTTTTGTGACATATATGCTAAGGAGGGAAGATAAATGAACATTTCTGAATATGTTAATTTATTTTGTACCATTTTTTGTGCATTAAATTCAACAAATCTGCATATGTGGGAAAATCAGCACGCCTGGTTCACACTCAGAGCATTGGTGCGTTTTTCCCCTGAACACCCAAAGTAGGCCAAGGAAGAACCTCTAATGTGTGTGAGACAGCCAGAGACTGCTGCTGAGATTTTATGCAAATAATAGAATTTCATAGTGCTGCATCGAGTTGTCTATGCATTAAGTCAGAGAATCAAAGAGGATTATAGGGATTGGAGTTTGGATTTAATGTTGTAAATTCCATATGAGAGATGATTCTTTGTCATTTATGGGTGTCTGTAAAGCAGTTTGTTGAGGCACCATCTCTGTCTGTGCCTGCCCCAAAACTCTTTCCATTGACTTTAACATATTCTCAGTGCTCAGGTGTGTTTACCCTGCCAGAAGCGTTTGCTTCACTCATGAATTATTTGGCAGAAGCTTTGAAAAGTTTACACTGTTTTTATAGTGTTTTTAGAGTTTGTTATTCCACTCTAATGCAAGAACAATTTTACTGGTGTTTTTAAGTTTATTATTTAACTAATTATCTATAAACAGGAACAACATTTAAATTAAAGCAGATGTAGGTCTGCAAAAAAAAGTCTTATATTGGACTTTGTATAATAATTTATATCTCTCATTATTTATCAGCTACAATTTCCTACATTATTTGTCTTCATATCATCAGACCTTAGTATGTGGGGATTTTGGCAGTTTCCTCTTCCATGGTTGTTAAATTTGGATGAAATGTTCTCAGTCTTAGGGTCTGTCTTTAACTGTTCAGAGAATCAGCCATTTGATTCTCTGTCGATCTCTGGAGAGAGAGAGAGAGAGAGAGAGAGAAAGAGAGAGAGAGAGAGAGAGAGAGAGAGAGAGAGAGAGAGCTGAACCCTTATTTCCGTATCCTAGAAATCCGTGAACAACTTCCTTACTGAGCTCTGATCCGAGTGTTTAACTCAAGTCGTCCAACACTGCGTGACACAAACAAGGACATAACTCAGGCTAAACTAATCTGTAGCCAACCACTGACCATAAACCACTGATCTCTCTGTGTAGCTCAGAGGCAGCCATACAGATCTTGTTCTAAGTGACAGGTCCATTACTCACATCTTCGACCATCCTAATCAGATGTTAATGCTCCGCTCTAACATTTCTCACTGATCAAGGACAGGACACACATACAGTGGTAAGAACAGGAGAAAGTTCCCACTTCTTTGCAGTGTCCTCTGGCTGTTCCCTTCTGGATAATCACCTTGGCCAAGTAGCACAGTAATTACAGAAGTTGCCTAATGCATACTTTCCATTATTCATTTTCATTAACTTTGGGTCTACACTTGATGGACCCATACCATTAAATGTAAATATGTATTTTTAACTTGTATGCACAGCTTTGCCCTCCTCCTCATTCACTCAGTGTAATTTCTGCTCAGCTTTCTCTACGTGCATTTCCTCATTCATCTCAGGATTAAGTCAGTGTGACCAATAGTCACTGTGATTTCCTTTTTTCAGGCCTTATCCAGACCAGGAGTGAATAGTAATTGAAAATGAATTTGCACTGCCTTAACAAATAGCTTGATTGACAGATTTTGTTTTTAATAGGAGTTTGTAAAGCTACCATATCGTAGGCCTTAGCAAAACAGTGAGATAGATCTCTGGCACACAGAGATTAGGAATGTGTCTATGAGGATTTGAGAGGAAATGAAATGAAGATGTACTGTGGGGACATGAAAAGCCAAATCCACACTGAATAAAGATGAGGGAACAAGGTCCAAAAACATAACAGAATGAAGAAGCGGTTTTGTTTGTTGAATGTTTATCCGCACCATTCATATGCAATGTTGTGAGAAAATGAGATGTATAAGGGCGGTTATGGGGAGGCTTTTTCTCCAGGGGGAAGGCACAGACCAGAGTTGTTGACACGTTGGGGAGTGGGCATCAATCATGCAACAGCTGTGAGCAGTGTTGGTGCATGTGAAGAGCTGAAAAGGGCAGTTGTGAGCAGTTGTCTCCTCCTCCCAGCCCCCGCTGCCCCCTCTCAAAAATGTGCCATCTCAACAAGTTGCCAGCATAGGGTCCATCCTGCCTGGAGTTGCTAGGGGACTGTGAAAGAGCTGTAGAATGTTTCTATTGAATCCACTTGTGTCTTGTTTTTTCTAATTTTGGTCTTTACACTATACGTACCATAACTCGGTAAGTATGCACAGGTGCGCTGATGTGCTTTTTAATATAATCTAGCTAGACTGTTGGCTTCCCTATAGTCCCATTCATTTTTTTCTACACAAAATCAAAAATAGTAAAAGGAAATTCTTATCTTTTACACTTTACAGAGGGCAGTCAGACAATAAAACTAAATTAAAATGAGGATCATATTAATTATATGATGATTATAAATCATATTACTCAGACCACCAAGAAGAGTCTGTGAGGATTCAGGAAATACCTTTGGAATTTGGACCAGACTCAGACTCGATGGTGTTATAAACGGTTGTCACATACTGCATTCCAGACTATCCAAAGAGTTAGCACTGTGACTCGAATGACATGAGAGGCACAAGCTGGGGCTTGTTGCTTGTTGCTGGTTGTAGCAATGTGACAGTGGTCCCAGATTTCAGCAATGACTTTAATTGAGGGAAGAGTCACCAACATGTGACAAAAAGTAGGCATAGATAGTTCTATTTTGGAACATCAGTTTAAGAATGTGCACTATGATTCTAGATCTCGATTTTGGCACAAGCCATTTTGCAAAGCAGGAACTCTTAAAAGTTATGCTAGTTATACTATTTCGCTAATTATACTAATTCATACTGTACAACAAAAAAGCACATAGAATCCCCAAAACATTTTGTCTTCATTGTGCGTTAGTGAACCAAACAAATTTGGAATCTATCAAATTCTCAGAAAGCACTCTCTCCACAAGCAACCTGAAGCATTTATGCTGGGAAAGCACATAGCATACAATCAAAATGACATGAATTTGAATGCCATGCTATCCTTAACTTTAATGCAAAAACTGGAAATAAAGCTGATGGAAACATACAACCTTGTTCTGGTCATGCTCATGTAAATTCAATGTAAATCACTGCTTATTTCTTGTCCATGTTGTAATTAGATAGGGCTATGCAAATATGGATTGCAGTCAGTTTATTCAATAAGATTCACTTAAATAAACTGGAGTTTATATAAAGCCATCCTGCTGACAATGGCTCTGATGTTGTTGTTAGCCTGACTTTGTTCCACTGACATGACGAGAGATGACCAGTGTAAAGTAGCACCGCAATACCTTCATCAAATTCTTTTTCAGCTGTGGATATTTTTTGCATATTTTTCATAAAGAAATCTCTGAGCTCTTAGCTTGTGTGTAGTGTTCTAACACAGTTTCAATGATGGCTTTCTTTCATGTTTTTTAATGCCGCTCTACGTCCTGTATTCCTGTCCATGTGCTATCATGCAGCATGCAGCACACACTCTCCAGAGTATACGCTGCAAGCTGAAATGGAATTTGAGCTTGTAGTAAATCCAATATTGAATTCAGTGTGGTATTGAAGTCCTATTGAAATTTTGGTTATTACAACAACAGCAGTTGGGGAGGGGGGCTTCAGCTAAAAAACAAAAAAAACAAAACGTAGAGCTCTTCTCCTCTGCTGCATGCCTTTCCTCCTGCAGGATCTGCTGCAGCTACATCATTAGAGGCCAGGTCATGGGGTCACAACACACATTTGTAGAGTGAGGATTACCTCATGGGTGATTTGAATACCACTCACCCCTGCTGCCCCTCTCCCCACAGCTCCCCAATTAGAGCACCGCCTGCTAATAGGCTGTGGAGGGTTAAGGCAGCACTGAGCACCTCTCAAGTCTGATAAGCGCTGATTCTTTTCTCCTAAGCTTGGATTTACTCAAGTCTCACAACTCTGCACAGAGTAGAGATGGGCTTTGAAACATGACCTAAAAACAATCCCCTACCATACTATGTATTCTATATGGAAGATGTATTACATGAAGTGGATAGCACATTGCAGCTGAAGGCAATCTTTCACCTTTTTCCATATGAGAGCTCACTGTTTATCCCACAGAATCACAGGTTCTGCTTTAAAATGTGTACCACGTTACCATGCAGATGATGTAACAGGAAACTGTGCATGCACATATTCTGTATTTATGCATGACAACAAATATCCTCTCACAGACACGCACACACATGCTCACTCATGCTTGGTCACAGTGGCAGCGTTGGAGGGAAACTAGCAAGTGATTGAGACATTTCAGGCAGTGGGGGCTGGCAGGCTAATCCGTGAAATGAAACTTGACTGGGAGGAGGGGTGAGAGGAGACAACACGAAAAGATAAGACAGAATGGGGGAGAGAGAGACAGAAAAAAGCGTAACAAGAAGAAGGGGAACGACAAGCCCTTGAGCTATAAGGATGAGCAGACAGACCAACAGACAGCAGTGAGCTCAGGATGCTGTGCAAATCTGTGCTGCAGGTGAAGTGGGGGCAAAAGAGTTTCTGACTCCAGACATGGCATGTTCAGGGAAACAAAGAGATGCCAACTGAATGGGGGTATATGATGTATCATGTCTAAAGGAAAAAGTGTGTATAGCTTTGGTAAGTGGCAGCTCTCACAGATTACACAAAGCCTGCCTCTGTTGTCGTCTTCTACTGTGTCTTTTGTTGACTTGATGCAACAAACATTTTTAACAGTTTCTCCTCAAAAGCATTGATGAGATGCACATGTGGCTTTCTACACAAGAGAAGTTCAAACACTCAGTTCACTTTAGTAGAAATAAACCTTGATTCATTTATTTTCTAGTTATAGGTGAAGTGTTTAGGTTTGGAGACCTTTGTGAAGAAGAAATGAAGGTAGCTCATGTCCTGATGCTCAAACGTGTTCATCAGGGTTTATCAGCAGCTGAGAACTTTAAGAAGCTGGAAGCTGATCTGGGTGACCAGAAAACTCTCCAGAAGTGGCCTGCCTGGTTCTAAACTGCTCATTTGAGCATCATAAATAATTCAAGGTAGAAACTCCCCACGACGTAGATATCAGATTACGGTTTTCCAAAATCTCAAGAGAGGTTTTCCCAAGTGTAATTTGAGACCATCCTCTTTTTTAGTGATTGAGAAATCAACCTTTTGGATGCCCCACCCTGCTTGCATTAAGTGACCCCTTGTAATTTCTTGGCACTTTCACAAATTCAAGGCAGACACAAAGTTTAAGAAGATTTTATCAAGGCCTTGAATGAAGAAAAAGAAAATCTTCAGGAGTGTTTTGAAAATTGGATCCACATATTATATAAGTGCTTTAAGGTTGGTGGCAATTATCTGAAGAGGAAGAGAATTAAAAAGATTTCTGTGGAAGAAATAATGCAAAAGGAACTTTTGGAACTTACTGTGTTAAACTCTGCTTTCTTTCATAACTCTGCACACCTTCAATTATCTGCTACGAAAAAGTCACACTTGTTGAACTCATTTAAAAGCTTTCGAGTCAAAATAAGAGGCACTTCATTTGAGAGACATATCTTGCAGGGCTGTGTGCATCTGAAAAACAAGGCAAAAGGCAAGGGTCACACAGAACCAGGGTTAGTCTAAATCTCATTTCCTCTTGTCTCTTACTGCACGAATCACCACTTTGATCTGTGGCACCTGAAATGAGAACAGCAGGAGCAAAATGAAACGTTATCATCACTAACAGTGGCCATGGAAATGGTAGAATAAAAAGCTCCCTGAGGTTTGGGCTGGGAGTAGAGAGGTGAGTGCGTGGGCGTCTAAGCAGACAACTTCCCTTTGTTGGTGAGAAAGTCTGAGAAGACTGACGAGTGACAGTGCAGAGGCCGAAGTCGAGTGGCACTATCAGCAGTCACTCCTCTACACTTCACCTGCCACAGGTGGCTCTTTCATCTTTCCAGTCCACAGTCACTGTCTTATCTTACCCGATAGTCACCAACGCACACGTCTTTGTTGAGCTCTCGTTTCTAACGGATGCAATAGGGAAGGACAACTAAGTGTTGTGTTAATGAGCCTGAATATTGCAGTAACAGTTTTGGCTCCATGCATAAACACGATCTGTTGTGTTAGTTAATGTGACAAATTTAATGAGTTAAATCACCCCACCACACCCCCCTCACTGGCCCTCTCCCCTACATTCCCTTAAAGCCTGTTTCCAGCAAACAGAGCAGTTTAAATCTCCCTGAGAACAAAATGAAGATGTTCCTAAAACATTCATAAACAAAGAATACAAGTCATATAATCTTTACTGCATTAGGGCGAGTTTATTTAGATCAACATCTGGGCTATTAAGCCAACAGCCTGGAATGTGAAAGATGAAAGAAGCAATTTGTTATTCATTGTTTTATGAGATGAGCTAATCTTCGTGCCTTTATGTGAACATTTACAGGCAAATGGTCTGTGCTAGTGTGCGCTTTCGATACCATAGAGTCAGTTGTTATTGCGTGCCAAGTGAAATTGTATATGACAGTTACAGGGCGGTGATAATCCAGGTTTATCTTCTTCATAAATTCTGTGGGTGAGCCAGATTTAGTCTTTTTTTTTTGTTTTGGAAGACATTAACTTTATGCGTCCTGCTGTCTGCATGATATACCTTTGGAAGGAAACCCAGTAAAGCCCAAGTCTCCAGCTGGGGGATTGATATATATTTTGAAGAACACGCAGACTTAGAGAGTGACTGTCCATGTCTCAATCAG
This sequence comes from Ctenopoma multispine, assembly GCA_034779795.1. Classification (NCBI taxonomy): domain Eukaryota; kingdom Metazoa; phylum Chordata; class Actinopteri; order Anabantiformes; family Anabantidae; genus Ctenopoma; species Ctenopoma multispine. The sequence goes on from JAUYWH010000016.1 coordinate 237,843, forward strand.
TTTCAGAGTAGCTGCAGATTTTATGCTGTTAACAGTGGCCTTGTAAACAAATCCCTTAGTCCATCTGAATGAATCACCAGCTCTGTTTGCATGATTCAAACTTAACATATGATGTTCCAGTTGACTTAAAGATGTGTTCTTTATCATTATCAATATTCTTCTGTATTATATTTATATTGACAAAGTCTTAAACCAGCATAGGTATTGTGAAAAGGGTCACTTGCAGTGACCCAGCCACAGAAAATGATTGCCCCCCTCAGCTCTTCACAGCCTTCTGGCATCTTTCAGGTAATTGTTTTGATGTATGGTTTTGGCTCACTCCCACCACGCACATCAACCTCATTTCCAGCAGCATCAGGCAGGTTTTGGCTGATCAACCCATTCGACATTACTTGACCAAGTTAGCCACCGGCTGATGAACATAATTGAGTGTAAAGCAGCTGTACCAAATGTAAAGGTGACGGACTTATGAACCTTTTTGTATGTAAGTAAAGAACTGTAGCACCGCTTGTATTTGTCAACTTGTGCAAATAATCTCGACAAATTTCACAGACTGATGTTAGTTAACAATTGTTAAGACAGTAAATGTGCTTGTAAGGTAACTTTCAATTTGACTTGTTATTGCATTGTTTAATTAGCAGTGATAACAGTTTCAGGTCTACTGCTTCTGCTAATTCTGCTAATTCAAGTCAGGATCAGGCTGAGGTCCTTTGATATTTTCAAAGAATCAAAGTGCCTTCTAATGAATGTATACTGGAAAGTCTGCTTATCTGTAAACAATGTTTTAGCAACTTCACTTGGTAAAGTAAACTGTCAGTTAGTGATTTTTAATGATATAAGGGTTTGAGAGTAAATGGGATAATTAGACAATTTAAGTGACTACCTGGGAAAATAGAAAAACCCTTTACACTGCAAAATCGAACAAAGTGAATAATAATATAATACTAACGTGATGCAAACTGTGTTGAAAAAACTCTTCTTCCTTTGAAACTGAACATTAGTGCTTCATTCATCAACCTTCTTACACTGACCGTCACTGCCAAAGCTGACTTGCTTTTAATGTACCTGCACCATTTTCTCTTTCAAGATCTGAGTCTTATTATAATTGAGTGTCAGTGTTTGGCTCTAGGGCTGAAGCTGGCATGTCCCATAGTGTTTTTTTTTTTCTCACAGAATAGTGAAAGCACAGATCCAGTCACACTCTTGGCTGTTACTGTCGTTGCCACTCAGTTATTTAATTCGGGCTTCATCTGTGTCCACCTCTGACAGGACCTCCCTCTGCGCCACAGGACCTGCTCTACAAAATCAACCAGACCACTGTTAGCCTGGAGTGGAGCCCGCCAGCCGACACGGGTGGTCGCAACGACGTCACCTACAGGGTTATATGCCGGCGCTGCAGCTGGGAACCCGAGGAGTGTGTTCCGTGTGGGCCAAATGTGGAATACTCTCCTGCACAGTCAGGATTAGTGGACACTTATGTGACCATCATGGACCTGCTCGCCCACGCCAACTACACTTTTGAGGTGGAGGCCGTCAATGGGGTGTCAGACTTGAGCCGCACGCAGAGGCTTTTTGCAGCAGTGAGCATTGCTACTGGTCAAGCAGGTAAGCTTTCATATTTCAGACTGTTTTTACATTGCTGACATTTCTTCGGATATTAGAAATATGAAAGTATCAAAAGCACCTTGTTGCAGTGAGGTGACAGTTCTAACCACTGCAGCACCACGACAAAAGAGGAGTTTTGTTCTTAACACACAGACAGGCTGAAAATTTCAATAGCCACATTGTCCAAACTCTTCGTTTAAGGCTTAAGTTAGAAAATATTCAGGTCACACCAGTCTCTGCACAATGTGCGAGTAATGCTACATGTTAGTACGGATCTCAACCTTTGCTCCTGCTGAGAGAGCCCTAGGCTACAGCAACATCGCGACTGACAGTTTAATTTTGAAAACCTCTCATATGCAAACTACAGTAATGATTCCCCATTAGCATTAATGACCATAGTCTGCTATGATCCATAATATTTTCAGTATGCATATTACCCAGATTAATTTAATGTGTATATCAGCACTACAGTGGCAAACATTATTAGCTTAGCAACAATGCAGACTCCCAGTGGTACCTAAAGACCCAGTACTGTATTTGCACTCAGTCTCAAGGGAATTGACTGTAATTAAAATGCTGTATTTTGCAGTGACAAACTCTAAAGCTTATTTTAGTCATTATTTCTATGGATCCTCACAACAAGATTCCTCTTTCATGCTCGAGCATCCATGAAACACAGTTGGCCCAAAAGACTATGTTGTGTCTATGGTGATTAACAGAAGGCTGCAGTGAAAGCACTGAAGCTCTAACTATCTGCGGCTAACTACGCCTGTCCTCTGCTACATGGCGATCATGTTTGGCTTTTCTCATCCGATCATATATGTTAATGGACTGTAGTTTGTTTATTACACAGGTGTGTGTGTGTGTGTGTGTGTGTGTGTGTGTGTGTGTGTGTGTGTGTGTGTAGGAGGACCTTCTGTTGAGTTACCGTGTATGGGATATAGTGTTAGGGATGATGTATTTTGTGCAGCTCGGTTCATGACAATGACATGAGCTGGAACGTGCTGAGGGGTTGCTTGGCCAAGGGCATGAGGACATCAGCAGGAGGACAAAAGCAGAAAAAAAGAAAAAAGGAGACAATTAACACATGCTCTTTTGGATTCACTCATAATTATACCTGGCATGTTGACAACAGGCAATTACTCAGTTAACCCGGTGGAATTTTTAACCATTTAGTCTTAGTCAAGCCACCTGTCTGACTCAGAAAGTGTTGTTTTATTGTTTTGTGCTAACGTTTAACTAGGTAAATCACTCTAATCAGAGTGCACCACCAAAATGGATCCGCTTCCAGATAACCTTGATGATTAAATGTATTCTTTTTAATACAGAATTTAATAGTCTATACCAGTGATCAATAACTATAAATTTGATCAGTGAGTTCTTTGTGGTATTTGGCTGGAATAGCTTCTGAAACAGTATTCAGACCATGATGCAATACTCAAACTCCTTTTTCAAACCCAGACTAATCAAATTCCTGCAGGGTTAGCAGCTCTTAAAGACAGGGCGACCCAGTCCATCTGTTCAATGGTAGCAGCTCTGGGAGAGGAATAATACCACTTAAATGAAAGCAGGGAAATTACACAAGCTAGCATTGAAAAGAATAAATTAATTGTGCAGAAAGGAAATCAGCATATGTTTATTATGGCTTTGTCATGCATAACATGACTGAGTGATATAACAAACAGAATACCATAACAGATGTAAACACGGGGGAATTCTTCTAACTAGTATGCCAGAATAACAGACAGATTCTTGGCAGAAGGTTCAGTCTGATTGAGAATAATTGTAGTTCGAATGACTGAACTTTTAAACTGTATCCGACAGACTTAATCATGACTTCATTTTCATCATAAGATGTATTTAACTTAAATCCCATTGTGAAAGGTGCTCTTTCATTCTCTGGAATCAGGTTAGAAAATATTAGAACTTTACAAAGCACTTGTCTTCATGGTTAACCTACTTGGCTAAGGTTAGGGAACAAGAGTGGTAACTGGTGTTGTTTGTTGATCGATCCATCCGAGCTTCGTGGCAGGTCAGTGGTCAGCATTAGATAGGTTGATACTGATGGCTGTGGAATTAGTGTCTCTTGTTTCCCATCTTGAGCAGACATTAGTTTCACCCTGCAGGACTCATTTTACTGCTCAGTGGAGCCTCACTCTGTCCAGCGTTCTCTGGGCTGTTGCGAAATGCTTGAGCGCTTTGTAATTGGAAGGTCGGCGCTTCCTAAAACATCGCCCCTTCCTGAGTGAGCGTGCAGGACCACTCATTAGAGAATGACTGCATTATTAAAGCTTTTATGGCTCATCATTCAGAATTGATTAACCTTTGCGTGCCGAGGCACTGGAGCCCCGTGGCACTGAGAGAATCTTAAAAAACCTCACCTCCTTCCATCCTATCTCCACCTCCTGCATGATAATCAGCATGAGGATAGACTAGTAGCTGGGGACTGGGAGAATAAACACGCAGTGTTCAGATACAGATGGTGATCCATCTGAGGAGGAATTCACACGTCCCCTAATTACACCAAAGGAAACGTCTGGAGCAAAGCTGGAACTACACAAGGTGCTGAGTGCTTATTGTTTCCAAAAACCTAATTACCTCTCAGCTCTGACTTAAATGAGTTAAAGTAAAGGTTGTAAGTTTGTAAGCCTGATTTCTCTCTGCAGCTCGGTCGTCATACTTGAAAAAAAATTGTGATGTTGAGGGTTTTTTTTTTTGCCATCTTTGCCATCGCAGCACGCTGGAAGTTAAGAGTGTGTTTCAATCAGAACTCCATTGTGAGTCGACAGCATGGCAGAGCCAACCTCTGAGGGCCCGTCGTACCTTAGCTTTGCTCAAGCACACTTGTAAACAAGGCCTTTTGTTCTTCCGGAACATTTGTGAGTGGGCACAGCTCATAGAATAACCATTAATATTTATTCAAGCGGTGTGTTCCCATCTCTGAACCAGAAAAAATCACTGCAGAGAAGGTTACAGAAATAGTATTTGAAATTGGTTATGAGAAAGGCTACGGGACCTGTATGTGTGTGGGGGGGTACATGCTGTGTGCACATTCAGCTTGAGACCAGGGAAACAGGGTTTAGGTGCGATCAACAAGAGCCATAAACAATATAATGAGTGGAAGGAAGAGCATGTGGAATTTTATTTTAATGTTGGCTGCTGGTATTAGCCAGCAGCACAAAGCCTATTACACCCAGACTGCAACTTTTACACCAGCTGAGCAGTGCTCTCAAGTATTTACAGGTTCCGTGGATGAGTCAGAGCAGAAAACAATGGAGTGCAACTTAACCAGATGTTTTGCTGTGACTGTGCTGAGTTTGACTAGAAGTGCCTCAGAATCCTAAAAAGGCACGGCTCCCATTTCTAAACTGATTTATCTTTGCGTGAAACTCTTTTTATTGAATACATAACATTTCCCACTGGATCTGCAGATAAAGGTCTTAACGTATGCAAATGTTCATCAAGACAGGGTATCTGTGGAAATATGGAGAGAGCCAGAATGCTCATAAATCATTTTCACCTAGCACACAAAGTTGTGGGTTTCATAATCTCTCACAGGCTACATTGCTGTTGGTTATCCATTTGTTGCACAAAGGTTAAAAAGCAACTTCCGGAGAACTCTACTTACAGACTGAATAATGGTTTGTGTTTCACTCGCATGACTGAAACGTCTTTTTCTTTTTTTACTGTGTGAGAACTAAACTCATTAACAACGACTTTAGACGCCAGGACCAACATGTCAATTTACCGTCACATTTCCATTAATGTACAGGAAGAGGCTGAGTTTGAATTACTTGTCGATGAGTGCCAAGAATGCCGTGGCCATCATTCCCCAACATCTGATACGCCAGAGCCATAATATCCTTCACACATTTTACATTAGAGAAATCTGGGAAACAGCAAATGGAGTTCTCTTTATTTTTAGTCATTCTTCGCTCCATTTGCTGTGAAGCACAGTGTGAATGTAGGATGATGTTAGAGTCCCCCTCAAGTACAAACCTACTTAAAGATTCAAAGAGAACAACAGGCTATTCCCTTTAGTACAATCTCTCCGTGCAAAAGGAAAACAAGCATTGAGGGCACACAAGAATGTAAGATAAGCATTTTCCTTTGATTTGGAAAGCGTCTGCAGCCTCACATTGTGTGACTGCTTCAGTATTCCTGTTTAGTTTGTGTGCTTTAGTTAAAGTCAGCTTCGCTGTCCCCTGTTCATCTGTTACTTGGTTTGCTATTATTCACAAGATGGCAGTGACCAGTAAAAAAGGGAATGTTCATGGGTGAAAATTGATCCCAGCTCCTCACTGGTAATTCATGTGGCCACTCTATTGACACTCTACAAAATGCATAATATTCAGTGTATTTATGAAAATAGCACTTGGGGAACAATAAGGTCATTGATTTATCCCCTTTTTGTGTAGTAATCTGCCACGGTGGTCTTACAACACAAGGCCTGGTTGAATCTAAGGAGTCCCCACTGACCAGTGCCAGTCAGAGTAATTTTCTAGTCCTCCTCCTTTAATCCTCCTTTGTAGCGTTTGTTCTCAGTTTTACGTTACCTGGGCGCCCATTCTTTTCACCCCCACTACACCTCCCACCCCAATGCTCCACATGCTTGCCGTAATTTGATAAGAGTTGGGCAAAGCAGTGAGATTCAACAGTTGCAATAAAACTGTGGTGGTCTCAGAGCAGCAGCTCGGAGCACTTAACCTGTAGCTTTTCTGTAAATGCCTCCTGATTTGTCTGTCACCCAATCCGTCAGCAATGAATAATTTTCATGGAAGGTGCACTTTAATTACTTTCCCATTTAAATGGCATTATCGTGGACTATCTAGGTAATTAATCTCACCAAGTATCCTGTTTCAGCCTTTTATTGCTGGCAGACGAGCTCCCTAAATCCCCCTGAATCTGCCGTGCTTGAATAAGCCCTCCCTCATAGAAGCTGGCGTTGCCTCTTTCCCCTTCACTTGGTCCCTATTGGAGCTGTTGGACAGTCCTTTCTCTCGGTGCAGGCAGCCTGTCAGAGCAACGGGCTGTATTACTGCTTTGAAGAGGACACAGGCAGACACATCCATGCAGGGTAGTAGTCAACAATAAGCCTTGGCTAAGACGGCTGATAGCAGCTGGTGATATTCTGTTTTTCTTACTGTCAACAAATCCTATAAAACGACAAAACCAACAGTCAGTGTATCCATCCAGAGCCTCATATACTTTATTCATCTGTGCTATAGAGCTCCACACACCTCAGTGGAGAGTATTATTCCACAATAGTCAAATAGTTACCATCAAGTGCACTATTTCATTGTGACTGAGTAAAAGCGACTGTGACCAACTCCTCTACGAAAGTGCTGAGGCGATTTTCTTAAATGAAACTATATGTGTGAGACATTTGGTAAGCAAGTCAGAAAGTATCGAGAGACAGATCACATATTGTTGATTTGAGTCTTTTCATGGGATGTGTTGGTCTTTCAACAATCCAGACTTGATTTTATTTAGGCCAGTGGAGGAAAACTCCCATAAAAGCCTTTTCACGAGAACTCTTGGTTAAAGCTGAGGTCTTGGTTCGACAGCATAATTAGAGGAAAGACTTAAACACGAAGGTTGTGTGTGTGATAAGTGATTTTCATAGGATTCTGCAATGCGATTTTATGTTTTATGTCCATATATGATCTACATTCTTGTCAGGACCTAACACCAGACCCAGTTATTTTAAAATCGAGACATTGAGTAAAACAGGTAAATAACAGGACTGTGGATATAGATGCATCTGTACTGCAGCTGGTAACATGAAACTACATATTACAGAGGGTCAGAAAAAAAGGGTGTCAGCATCCAGCTGTGGACCAAAGGAAAAGCAAGTCCTCAGCAAAACTGAAGACACGTAGTTCAGACAAAGAGGTATCTTTTTTCCTTTGTTCCATTGTTCCAGCAGCTGAATAAAAAGGGTTCTGTTGGTTTGTCAAGGAAAACTAGTGTTTGAGAATAAGAGAGATTATAATCACATTATAAAGCATGAATATATGATTACCTAGTGTACACTGATGTACTGTTATTAGTGTAACTGCTATTACAATAAGTCTTTATTATTTTCTCTGTTTGACTTTAACTCTTGCTTGTTTTCTGTGAACCGCTGTGTGTTGATTTCCACCGAAACTCGATCACCGGCCCCGTTTGCGTGTGTTTGGATGCTGCGTTATTAATTTGGAACATTTGCAGACAGTGATATTATTCTACTCTGGAAACTGTCTGAGAAGTTGCAGCATTCTGATGTTTTGGGCTCAGCTGGGAATATGTGCAGGCTGAAAAGGGAGCGCTGATATGCATTCGGCTTCATGCTATAGGCTGTGTTCCCCCAGAGCAGACACACACCCACACATGCACCACACACACACACACTGCTTTAATTATTCAGAGTTCTCCGAGGCAGCAGAAAGGAATTGATGCAATATTTTTTTTTGGCAGTCAATCTGCTGTTTACCTTCCGCACAGCAGACTAGCTTTTCAGTCAGACGTTCACCTTTCTGGATCACTTCATTTTCTCCTGCAGCCGTCAGCCTCTCATTTATCAGATGAGACATTTAACAACATTTTTTTGAATATGTTGAACAACATACCCTGGGCATTGTTGCACTTATCACATCTTTTGGAATATTAAATGTATGTGTGTGAATATTAGTGGATCTTAAATCCTTCTGTAAACAGGAAAGGCTTCCTCTGCAGGCAGAAGTCAGAAAGCTCAGACACTGAACTACAGACTGCAGACTAGACTGCATGCTTCCATGTTGGTGACAGGCTATCTATCTAGTCAAAAGCTTTGTTACCTAGTGCTGGAAAGTACTGCAAAAATTATATGATATCAATGTTTTAATATTTCATGTTAATTATATTATAATCATATTTCATAGTATTTATTTAATGGGGACTTATATTTAATAATAAAGACAAGTTAAATGAAGTTAAGTAAAGCCTTTAATGTATTGAATTAAACTTGCTGTGTGAGGAAGTGTCAGCTAACCTTGATAAAAGCAATAGACACATACAGGCTTCTGTCCGATCTAGATTGTATTTCCCATGTAAATGATGAGCAGATTAAGGCACCTGAGCCTTCTCCATGTCACCACCACAGGGTGACAGATCACGAGATGAGACTATTCGCTCACTGAAATTACAGACCTGAGGAGTAGTTGATGAGAAATATCACTGTCGACAAAAATGGAACTGTAATATATTCCATCTCAGGTTTGTTGGACGCTTATTAATGTCTCTCAGTGAGTGCCACTAATTGAGGTAGTCAGTCTGGTGCAGCAGCTGAAGCGTGGGACAAATAACAGTGTGACCTGAGAACAAAAGAGCTGCGATGAGAATATACATATTTAGCAGTGCTGTGAAGCACGCAGAGCACACCGTGTTCTCCAGTTCAGCAACAAAGACCACACTGTAGCAGAGTGATGCCCCTGATTATTCATCTCCCTTTAAATGTTTCTCTGCGAGAGCGCTTAGTTTCTATTAACGAGCATTTCTAGCTGCAAGATCTGATAATAATAATAATAATAAAAAGTTTGGGAGCCAGTTGATGAAGCGTTGAAAGTTTTTATTTGCTGTTAGGCATAAATCACAAAAGCAAACTGCAATAGCAAAACTATAATTATTTTCTATTGACATTAAAGCAACACTATTTAACTTTCCAAAAAAACCATTTTCTCTCGTACAAAGTAATACGAAGTTGAACTCACACTGCTGCCACAGCCTTACTTGTTCTGACCAGTGGCTAATGGAGACTGCTGGAAGTTGTGTTAGCAAACCTTAGATAGATTAATGTGGTGAAGCTTTTTTGTTTTTTATGCATTTTAAGCCAGCAGATGATGGTGGAGATAAAATAAACACTATACATCATCATAGCCAGTAATTAAGCAATTGCATAATCATCTGAAAATTAATTGTTATCAGTTGTGATCATAAATAATGTGTTAAGCAAACCTTGCAAAAAATGCTGAAGATTCATCAGTTAAAGCTTCCTAGTTGTGTTGAGTTTCAGCTTTCTTGTTGGCCCACTGAAACAAGCTAATTGTAGACATCACCCTGGGCTGTCTCAGGTTGTTAATGACATTTATATTGCTTGTTAACAATTTATAGACTGAATGATTAATCAGGTAAACTGGAAAATAATCAACAGCTAATCAATAATGAAAGTAATTGTTACTTGTAGTGATAACAGGCAGCAACAAATCAAGAAAATCAACAGTCATCATCCTTATTTTTCTCCTTTAACAGCTTCTATATTTAAAGTTGCCCTGTGTGTTTTAAGTATTAACTGGTCGGTGAAGGCAGCTGGCTCTGGCAGTGCAATGCATCAGCTCTCCGTTTACTGCCCACGGGTAACCGTAAGGCCTCAATAAACACCAGAATACTTTCTTTCCTTCTCTTTCTTTATCTGCTCACCGTCTGTTCTCTCATATACATTCATGAAAGCGGGCGCACACATACCACACTCGCCCTGTCAGCATGCACCTGTGACTCCCAGAGACTCTCTTTATATGGAACACATGCTCGGGAATGTCACGGCCCTGCCTGCAAATGGCTCCAGCACTTTGGAATACAGCCATTTGAGTGTTTCATTTCCTGCCGAAGGAGTTAAAAGGGCCTTCAAGGGTAATAGAAAGCAAAGCAGGGTGGTGTGCCATAGATGCCCGAGAGCAGTGAATCCAGCCGTCTGCACAAAACATGTAAACACACAAAGCCACCAACCAGTAAATAGCTGAATATTGATGATGCAGAGAGATTGTATAAAGAGCAGTGAGTGATAGAAATTCTTCATTTGCATATCGATTGCAGTGACGCTGCAACTCTGCAGCTCTGCTGAACTTTTAGCTGTTGGCTTGATGTTGTAGTTTCTAGCAGCAGCAGGTAGATGTTCTCAGTGGAAACACTTTGATATGTGAAACGATCTGTCAGCTCAGGGCTACTCCTGGTTGTCTAATATAACACGTCATATATATGTCCATGTAACATTAGAACTTTGATTAACCTGTTGTTAGACATGTTTGAAATTGATGGTGTTTAACGTTTTTATTTATTTAGCACTGTGACTGAACGTGACCTGGATTTTACTGACGATAAAACATCCTCTCTCTCTCTGCTTTTCCTTCCTTATGGATGTCTGTGTAATGGTCTATGGTTGTAGAACTGGCAGCAGTTTGCATTGTGTAGCACAGTTGTGCACTGTGCCTGCATGGAGTCTGGGGATTTTTTAGGGGGGGGGTCTATGAGCATTAGTCACTGGAGCTTTGTGAGATGAAAGAATTCAGAAAGATTGACAGCTCGGCTTTTTTCTGTCTTATATTGTCTCATCAGCATACTGTCTCCTGCAGTGAGGAAAACTAATTATGTCTTCAACCCCCTGCTTCACCCCCCTCCCCTTTTATTCAGATCATCACACTTGGAAATCATAATGAGCTTGTGGCAGACCACTTTGGCTTTGGAGAAAGGAAGGGGGAAAATTTTTCAGAAAGTCCATTTGCCTCCAGTTAAACAGGCCGCCGGCAATTACAAACAACCTTGTGACCCTCTAAAGCTGTCGCCCAAATTCTTTCACAGCCCGACCAAAACTCAGTTCAGTCCTGCACACCTGCTAGCTTCCTCATCTCTACTACCACTACTTTAACCAAGCACTGTAGCAAAACACTTTTGTTTTTTAAGTAGTGACTGACATGTGGTATGCTACTTTTAATTATTTGCTATGGACCAACAGTAAAATTATTATGGTGGCCAAGGATTTAAAGGGCCATTGGTATTGGCTGCAGAGCAGATGGTCTTCACGTCTGGGTTAGAGAAGGTTAGTCAGGACAAGTGGGAAACTGTGACAAGGTAACACATCAGAGCAAAGTCTTTTATTCCCTTTGTATTGGATGGTCTCCTTCAACTATCCATCCTCTCTGCCTGTTGTGTTGCATCCTGGGACAGCTGGGACAAAGAGTTAGTGGGAAGATTTTGTTTTCTACCTATAGTACCTACCTATAGTCCTGCTGCGAGAAAATAATTAGCTATTTAACCTTGATTGTTAGAGATTGACTTTAGAGAAACATATAGGAAGGTAGAATGTAACAGAACATTTTTACAGAAAGTACAAAAAGCATACCCACATATAGCCATGGACATTATGTCATTTCCCTTCCCCTGACTACCATCATGTTGCTGTACCAAAACTGTTCCAAACCATGGCCCAGAAATCAACGTGCCCTAAAACAAGAACTTCACATTTTGTAGTGGGTGTGTATTATTTTCAACATTTCTTCTCCCGACACTAAGCACACGGCGTCCGAGCGAGCAGAACCGTCGTTCTGTGAGAACCATGTATTAAAATGTATTCTCTAAAGAACGATTACATCTAAATGAAAGTTGGAAGAGCTTGTATCCTTAGAGACTGAGCTAATTAAATTTGTAAATTTCTCCCAAATCATCTCCATATCACAGTGGTGACTCGCTGTCGAATGCTGCCAAAAAGTATGTCACACAGTGTTAAAAGCAGTGTACTTGTACAGTTGATGTCTAGATGAGATGTGAAATTACAGGCATGCAGAACACAGTATTTTCAGCAGGTTCGGCTTTCTTCTCCCAGCAAGAGAGATAATAACTTCTTAATGTCATTACGTTATTCGGTCTCATATGCAAAATTAAATTAAATCTAACTTTGAAGATTCAGTGACTTAATGTTTTGACTGGATGGATTTCAACTGAATGGTCTTATTAGTCTGTTTTTAAAAATGAAACCTCGTGAAATTAGTAGAGAACCTACGATAAAGCAGCAGATTGATGTGCTGCAGGCTTCCAGCATGGTGTGTTGTTTTCTCATGTGAAGCTAACTGAAGGTAACCTGCTTTACATTGTGTGAACGTGCCTGCTATTTGCATTACAATTACTCACCAGTCCTCAATTAACTGGTGACAAAGTGGACTGGAGATACACTAAGTAAATATGTCGGACGTCTGACAGGAGGCAAAAGCCGCTGTTTGTCATTGTTCCTGGGATAATTGGGATGGGGCTTGGAAGAACCCTGAAAAGTAAACTGTGGTCCTCGTGCCCCCCCACTAAGCGTTAAGCCTTGTCTCCCTTCCTGCCTATGAGACAGAAATCACCAATTACAGTAATAGCAAATACTGCGTCCAATACACAAAACTGACAATGATTTGAAACCTTGCCGGCCTTAATCAGGATGTAGGGCTTTATCTCTCAATTTGAAAGTCCTCTGTCACACGCTTTGCTACGCAACTTCAAGCTGCTTTGGCCCAATTTCACATGGAGCTGTTACGCTGTTTGGATTTTGTTACAAGGGAAGCTATTTGTATAAACCCACAACCTTTAATTCAGCGTTTCACATTCTTTGAAAACTTCTACGACTGTTTTTCCAAATGTGCAGTGTGCCTGTTTGTGTTCCTATTGGACCAACATAGATTTCTGTAGGCTCTGATGCTTCTGAAGGGCCACAAAACACAACATCCAATAATTTATTTCCTGATGTGAAATGGGCCTGCATGAAGAATACTTCAGACCTTATGTTACATTTCAGTGCAGGAGTTTTACTTCACTTTTTTTCTTAGCTCTTCTTCCACCACTGACAGTTGAGGGGCCCAATGTAATGAAATATTAAACAGAATAAGAAGTCAAGCAGAAGAGTCAGACAGCAATGTCACAGTTCTGACAAACAACACTAAACAATAAGTATATTATATGCTGTCCATGGGTGCTGATGAGATACAAGACACTGGATCTGACCAGTCTGTGGCCACTCAACAATTCCCTTCACACTCAGTCAGTGCTATAACATCATCTATCAGTTTGTATAAAAAATATTAACTAATGGACTAAATTAAGATCAATTAAATGAGTTCATCAGTTTGTTAATCCAGGCTGAGGCGTGTTGACGCCTCTGTGGTGCACTGAGTAAAATCCTAAAGCTCCTTCCATCACCCCAGCAGGAGACAACACGAACTCGCTGATATATGACTTCTACTAACCAACGTAGTGTGCGAGCGTATATGTGAGTGTTTTTGCTCCACACTGCTGGTGGTCCATTTCCAGGAGGGAATCTGCATCACAAACAGCCAATCCCCCCCTCCACCACCCATCCAACCCCTGCTGCTTCTTTTTGAGCCTGAATCCACACAGCTCTGGTAGGCTGCAGTGCAGAGCAGTCGCCCATATAGATATGAATGGTCCCACCAACTATTCTTGAGTTTAACAGTGAAGGATTAAGGCAATTCAGACAGGTTTACAAAGAACAGGCTGGGGCAGCTTTTCTTAATTGTCCCTGTGTGACTAATGGCAGTTGTGTTAGAGCAGACAACAAAATGTGTTGAAGGCGTTATCTGCTGGTTATTTTCATGTGGAGGCCGACAGTTTATTCAACCACAGCTTGCTGTTTCAAGCAGTGATAGATTGAGACATTTTTATTCAATTTTCACTCTCTTCTGTGTAAAGAACCACTTTGACTGCTTCTCTTTGTGCTGCACCTGTTTCTTTCATTCCAACCATAGTAAAGAAACGGTGATATACAGTTTTTTTTTTATCTGCTCAGGCCTCACTTTGATGTGATCATTCCGTTTTTGGTGTTTTAAACAGCCGTCAGCAGCCAAGACAATTGCAGATGATACAGTTCATAAGGCTGTTTTACAAACGTGCTCAGTGCCACGATGTGCCACCTCTAGTCATGTTGCTCAGCTCATACTGGTGTTCTGAAGTTTCCTCCCTAGCTTTGCTGATGATCTCTCACATCTCATTAGAGAGTCTGGAATTTGTATTAGCCGCACTAAGGCAAAGTGATCACGCTGGATATTGTGAAGTAAATTTCTGTAACCAGCCAAAGAAGAAAAGAGTTATTATCCAAGTCCAATATATAGTTGGCAGCGAAACAGAGATACTTTGCTGGAAGGAGAAAGTACAAGCTATGAGTTTCTTTCCCAAGACACATTTTCAAGGCTAATTATCTCGCAATAATGACATCATTATAATGATAGTGAGCCAGAGCTCAGACTGGTGAAGAATGAAGCTTTGTTCTACCAGCGTTCACACAGACTGCCATGTACAAACAGTTTTGTTCACCTAAAACAAATAATTTCACAAACAATACAAATATTCAGCGAAGCTGCAGGTGTGTTTATTAAAACTAACAGAAAACATGTCAGCTGTGATATGAATTTAAATCTAAGGTTTAATGTCAAATATCATCCTCACACATGCAGATGTCATCTCATTTACTCCCAGAATTGATTTGAGGATGTATTGTCATTACTTTCTGGACTACTTTCAGCTTTCCCTTTTCCTGCCTTAAGTAAGTGATTTCCTACAGTTCTCCAACTTTTGACAGCACACTGAGAGGTGGTGTGAACATGCTGCTGTCAACTGTGGGTTTTTTGCACAGGTGGAGAGAGCAGCAGAGATAGGAGAAAGTCGAGTCGGAAGAAAAAGTGAAAGTCACAACCCCATGAGACAGTCTCGTGGCTGCAGGACTATCCCTCTTCTGGCTCTGCTGTCACTGGATCTCTGCACTTGGTTTATTCAACCAACAAAATAGAGATGAAAACACATGGCTGGATAGAAATATTAAAAGGGCAGGGGCAGAAACCTGCAACTGGTCCCCCACTTACCCCCCTGTTCATATATATTAGGTTTACAGAGAGGAGAATTGTGGTTATTACATAAAACATCAATTATTTTAGGGCGCATGTTATACATTAGTGTGGAGAATATGTGGATTTATAGGATGATGAGATTCTGTCTCTGGGTGTATAAGGCCATTATTGACAATGGTGCTAATCAGTGAGGAGAGTATTACATATTTTCCAGGTACATAATTCAAAGATTAGGCACAAATGTTGTGATATTTTATCCCTAAATGGCACAATTGTGTTACTTAATGGGATTAAGATATTTCCCACTTTTCTTTAGCTAAATAAATGAAAATCTCACTGGTCACAATGCTTAGTCACAAATTGCAGGCTCTGGAAAATTGTGACAATTGGAGCACTTTTCTTTTTTCCCCTTCTGATTTTGCACAAGTGTTAATTTCTTTCCTGACGTCACTCTCCACAGTTTGCAGGGCTCTGGGCAGATGCTGAGATGTGCTGGCGGGTGCACCCTCATACTCAGTACTTTACTTTACTTTACTTTGCTTGGCAGATGCTTTTATCCAAAGCGACTTACATGGTGATGAGTGTCTGGCTCAGAGACACACCTGGTAGGGGATGGGCTAGGAGTCAGTCCTAGTCTGATGCTTAACCCATTGAGCTACCAGGCCACCTGGTACACCTCAGTACAGAATATACACTTGACAATATTATCATTACAGATGTTTTAAGGTGGATCTTTCATCACTAGTAAATAGTTGCTTCTCCCAACTCAGCAAGACCTCCTGCAGCTCTCTGTCCTCAGTCAAAGGTCGTATGAAGTCATTTCCAGACCTTGGCATCAATGTCATCACTGTCATCATCTTGTCCCCCAGTAAAGAATAGGAAAGATGACTTAGGCCCTGTTTTCTCAGGGTGCCCCTTGTTGATCTAGCAGGTGTTATAGTTCTGCCAGGCAACCTGAGAGGTGATTTTGTCTCTGCAAGCAGCCAATCACTCAGCTCCTTTTCGGTTGAAAACTTCTCAGAGGGCTTGAGCGCAGGCTGTGCTGCTGCGACTCCGGGTGTAATCAGCTCTTGTTAGACTCTGCAGCCTTTTAGCACCGCAAACAGCTTTTACATGACACTCCATAATAAATCATAGTTATAAATGTGATTTAAACTGATTGTTACACTCAGTTAGTTGTGGCAGACCAACTCTGAAATTGTAACAAAAGCCAAAATATATCTTTAGGTCTCACAAAACCCATAAGCCCCACAGACATGGAGTCACTGCTTGTCTCTCTCTGTGTTTAGCAGTCATTTATCATAATCTGTTAGTTGCTTCCATAAGTTAACATAACATAAAAAAACTGGCTCAGGAGATTGATCAATTAAAGGATCAACACTTTCCGTGCAGTGTTACATGTGAGCAGTCTCCACTGTAAAGTATTCCTCCAGGACAAATATGCCTGGTGTATGTTTTTGTCAAGCGTGAAGTGACACACCCAGTCATAGCGTTGGTGTGCTGCTGTCTGGTTGCCTTCACGTGCCCGTGCATAAAGACCTCAGTTGAGCTCATAGCAGACAGATGAGTGATAGAAGAGCTCACCACTGATGACAGACACAAAAAAGTCAATCCCTAAAACTACAGTCAGCCACTAAGTAGGCTTTTCTGCAATCTTTTTTCCTCCCACATGCCGTCTGGCTGGAGGCCTGTCTGGAGTGTCTGGCCGAGTGTTAGTCATCACGAGCGCGGCTGCCAGCATCAGGCCGTCCCCTTGATTACAGGGCTGCTGCTGAGTCGGCTGAGCATTCCAGTCTTATCCCTTATCACCAGGTGCATTTACTCCGGTTATGTGCTGCTCGATTTCCTGCAGATGCACTCAATTGACTCAAACCGAGTGTGCCGTCAAATGAGTTCTATAGTTCCTGTGTAAGGTCATTATCACCATCCAGTTTCTGTTTTTCCAGGAAGAATTAGGTGTTGCTAGGCGGAGCTTTGAAACAGGCTTTTATTGGATCAGTGAGGGATTTAAAAAAAAAATCGTCACAGCGTGTCAGCGTGAATGTGACCTAGGCTTTAATATTGTTCAGCACAAGATATTTTTAAAATTGAGACATCAGAATCACAAGGGCATCAGGAGTCACTGCTTCGCTGCTTTCTCCTCATTTGCCATAATTTATTTTCCTATAAGTATTTTAAGGTTGTAAAAATCTTATTCCATGGTGCCTGACGTTATCATATACTGTATATTTTGGATTAGCGTGTGCACAGAGGAGCCTTTTTATGACTGGACCAAGAGGCAGATTAACTTGAGCACAATCAACAGCAGGTACATACTGTAGTAGCTCTGACAGATGAATATATATTAGTGGTATTCACAATATAGAAAGTTGCAAAATGTGCCAGACTGATTTGATTGTTTTATTCAATAAAAAAAATGGGTATCATATGACGTAGAGGAGCATCTCTACAGATAGCTTTCTGTAGAGGTGCAATAGCATCCTCATTGTGGAAACAGTCTGGTTACCATTAACATGACGGTTTGGTCATGATTTTGGTTGAGTTCAGGTACACTGAAAAAAACTGCATGGTTGAGCTTGGTTTATGCTTCTACATTCAACGTACACTGGTTCTATGCCACATGCATCGCGAGTGACATTCACCAATGCAAAATTTATATGAACTCTCCATGTTGCTCTGCAGCTACACTACCAAACCGCTAGTTGGAGATGGGTTGCTTTGGCATTGTTTTAAACTTCTTCACCACTGGTTGGAGCCAAGAGATGTTGAACAGCAGTTACTTTTACAGGAAATAACTGCAAAGCAGAAAATAAAGAAGGCAGTGGAGGTTATGGTCTGTATATCCACTGTGATGTTACTGGGTGCATCAGTCACAGTTGTTGTGGTCTGCATTGTGTGATGCATAGGGCCCGAGCTCACCTATAGCATAAGCAACACTTAGATTTAACATGTAAAATCAAGCTTAATAGTTGGTAAAAATACATAGTTTTACAGGATGTGACAAGTGACATTAATTAACTAGTTCAAATTAAAATGTGTATTTTAACTTAGAGATGAGAGTTAGCCCCATCCAATGAAATGTGTGTGCATTTTAGCACTTCCATCTTGCTGTGCGGCATTAGTTTTGTTTTCTGGCAGCATGACATATTAAAACTCTAACCTGTTGCTGAAACAACAAAAATTTGAAGGTGTGGCTTCACTTCATCTGGCAGATGAAGCAACCCGACAACGACGGCAAGGAAGCACGTTCTGTCCACAGCAGGGTGAGCAGGGTCATTTCCAGCACTTGTTAGACTTGTCTCAGACTCTGGACTGATTTAAGTGAATGGTGTCTTGGAGATCTGGCCTAGATCTGTTGGCAATCAGCAGTGTCTTGGACTAGACTGCTCTATGCAAAATTACAGAGGCAAATGGAAGAGCCCTGGATATGATTTCCCTGAGATGGAGCCTGTCCAAGACCATGATTAAAGAGCATATGAGCACTGATTAATATGATCATCTCCATGATGACAGAGGTATTTCTATAATAAATGAATGTTGATGATGCCAGCCCTCACTGATCATATGTCCCCACTTTCTGCAAAACATCAGCAGTGGTTTTAATTTGAAATAGGAATATTTCTCATGTTGATTGCCAAACATTAGATTTATTTGCTGATGATAGGAGAGGAGCAGTGTTGGGAGAAGCTGCCTCTGTGTGGATCCACAGATAAGTGCAACTCTAGGGGTTGAAACCTCAAAATAATAGCAGTGCCTCAGGATTCTGACCCGTTGTGCGCCATCAGTCCACAGCGCACTGCATTTTCTGAATTATCTCACTTATCAATCCCCGTGGAGCTCAGATGTCCAATCAGGGTTTTATATTGGAACGTGGGGCCCTCAGGCTATGCTTTGACATTTAAGGGAAGCAGAGAGGTGGAAGGCCGTTTGCCTGCTTAGCGGCTCCAGTAAATATCCACAGTTACTGAGCTGGGCTCTTGTTGTAATCGGCTGTGTGCCTTTTCACTTCACAATCTTTGTTTTATTAAGATAAACGATAAAGCCACTGCGTATGCGCATGCATATCTCTGCTTAGCCTGCTTGTGTATTTGAAAAGACATGCCTTGCAGCTGCTTGTAGCAAAAAGGTCAGTGAGGCAGTGGATAAGCAAAGCCAAGCGTGTACATTATAACAAGTACCATGGCTTTCATTCCTCATCTGGCCTGTGCCTGTTCCTTTCACCGCGCATTTTCTCTGACAGTCCATGTGCTGAGCTGGAGTTAGATAGCATCATTATAACGCAGCTCACCAGCACAAGAGATTTGAACAATTGTCTTTATGACTTCATCATGCTGTCTAGGCAATGAAATGTGCAGATTTCAGGAAATTAAGCAATTAAGAATAGAGGATATCAGGCTGTACATCATACAGCCCGGCTGTTCTTGGGATTTACTCTGATTAAGTGGGTTCAGATGGAAGATGTCCTGTGAACAAAAACCAAGGTTTATGTACAAAGTCACAGAGCCTTTCCTCTGTTTGTGATTCTGTCATTTATTCTGAGTAACCTCCCTGAAGTCAGCACCTCAAAGCGTTTAGCTCCAACGTACCACGTCACCTCACATTACATTACAGCCTGCACACACATGCTGGCCTGCTGAGAATAGTCACAATAATTAAGATTGGCAGAGTAAGTCAACAAATGTTCTTGTTTGGCAGCTTGGGATGTTTATTACAAACAACTGGGCCGTGTGTTTCTTGTGTGAACGGTTAAGGATTTTAGTTCAAGAGGCTCAGTTTTATGACTGTGGTACATATGCGGTTTTGGCACC
The DNA here is from genome assembly GCA_034779795.1 of Ctenopoma multispine. Lineage (NCBI taxonomy): Eukaryota > Metazoa > Chordata > Actinopteri > Anabantiformes > Anabantidae > Ctenopoma > Ctenopoma multispine. The sequence continues at coordinate 257,878 of JAUYWH010000016.1, forward strand.
ATCAGGCTTCGGCACACATTTAGTTTATGTCCCATGTCATTGTTCTTTGAGTCATTTCACTGTTTTCCATCTGTCCAACCAATCACTGTGACCTTCTGCAACATAACCTGGTTTCTGCAAGACACAGGAGGAAATTACAGCTCATACCTGGCATAGAATACATGTCAGGTGACTGCTCGTCATCATATTTGCCTCACTGCTCATATTTTCATTACCTGTTCAGAAACTGAAAAAGAAGAATCATACATTTGAAATAGGAATAAAGCTACAGAAAATGATTACTCTGCCTTTACTGCAGTATGTGTGGTCACGTTTCCCTATGTGCCGAATATTGGGCTTGATCCTTCAAATCTCAATGAGTCGAGCCAGATTTTCCCTACATGGCAAAATGCAGGGAGCCTGGCTCCCTCTGTGGGATAATCAGCTCTTTGAAATTTTGGAAGTGTATTCCAAACTGTCCTTAGTAGTAGATAAGAATTTTTAGTCGATAGACCTACACTACACTACACCTACACTGAGGCTTTTTTAATCTGGTGAAAAATGCTGTTGTGAAAACCCGTAAAGGCCAAAATCATTCACACTCATGTGTAAATCTGTTCATTTGTGAAAGATGCATTTTAGTTCCCGGTGTGAACAGGGCCATCATTTCACCATAACTGCCATATGATCATGTAAATGTAGGCCATGGTACAATAGAGTTGACTTTTCTCGCCCTGCATGAGGGAAAATAAATATGGCTATTTCAGACCCAATTCTAGCTGACTTGAGGAAATCAGGGAGTGTGCTAAGAGCCGCTGATGATAGGCTGCCAGCTCTGCTCCCTAATTTGGACACTGACACAGGGAAGCTGAGTGCTTCTTCAATAAGCGGGGTCCCTGCTGGCTCAACAATTATGTAACAAAGCTGACCAATGATTTCTGGATCTGATACACTATCGAATGGCATTTTGATATTATACAAGAGTGTTCACTGTGGAATACCACTGCAGGTTAAAATGAACTCCCTGTCAGGAGGCACTGGAGGGGCAATCATGCACAGTGTGCCTTGTGTATGCATGTCAGCGTAGCATGAATCCAATTTCTCCCCACCAACCTTCCACTGTGATTCTGATTCCTTGCTTCACATTTGCGCACAGGCCTATACTTAAGCTGTTAGGTGTCGTGTTGATGCACTCAGCAAATCACACACCAAAAAAAAGAAAAAAACATTTACTCGCCTGAGCACAGGAGCAATTCAAGGAGGGATTCTATTAACAGAAGAAATTCTCATTGACATCTAATGCGCTTCCTTTATGGCCAAACACATTCCAACATCATTTGATAAGCACATCTCCATCTAGACCTCACTGTTGACTGTTACACATAAGAACAAAAGCACTGAGGCAAAGAGAATAGGATCTGATACCTTCTCTGTTGATCCAAGGAATTGATGTGAATATATGACAGTAGGAAAATGGAAAATAATGAGAGGGAATGTGATGGCTATGTTGAACTGTCAGCAGTGAAAGCGTCAGACATGTATTAATAATCAGCACATCACGTCTGGAGCTGTCAGCCCTATAGAACATGAAAGATCTAGACTAGGTCTCCTTCATATCAGGCCTAGCTAATTGCTTTCAAACAGAGGCGCCTTTGACCTCCCTGCATGGTCACTAAAGGTGTCCCCGCTTCAACCGCTATTGTTATGCAGCGAGCACTCCATCCTCTGCCAGGCTCTTTAAAACTCTATTTTCAAACACACTTGGTTCAAGGGTATTTCATGCACCTCCACCTGAAGTGTTAGCAGTGAATAGGAATCATCAAAGTATCAAAATGTTCCAGAAATACTGCTGCTAGTCTTTTATGGGAGAACTCTGCAGCTTTAACTGTGTCTGCCCAAAAATCAACATGATCTGTGTACTGCTGAGCTTTTGAATGAATTATATTGATTAGACTGAATAATGTAATGTAACGTGTATAAATGTGCCAGAAAATCAAAATAACGATTGAAGTGGATAAAAACTAAGTTTTGACAGTATGATTATGTCTGTGGATGAGGTGTGGTTTACTGCACAAAGCCAGTGTCCCCTCACAAAATGGGAAGTTCCTGTCTTTTGCTCACTGTTTGGGTCTGAGCAGAGGGGGCAGGACAGTGAGTGACAGGGGCTAGTGAAAAGTAGATGTCCATGCAGAGTGTCAATGTCACCGGTGAGACTCTGGCTCTGCAGACCAAGTGCAAGAAACTTGTCACATCAACTTTGACAGTTCCCCTGACATTCATCGGAGCTCAGCTCTATTATTGTCCCTCGTCCTCTACTCTGTGACTCACAGAATGTACTCCAAGTCTAAACAGTTACCAAAGGGAATTCTGCATTTAATTCAGTTACGCTCAAGGTACATTGTCTCCTGAGTGGATGAATAGTCTTCAAAGTTAAGCTGCAATTTAGCCTCCACCTGCAGTCTGGGCAGGTGGAGAGTAGCTGGTGGGGAGGTAGTATCCACCCACACATATGCACGCTGAATACACACAAATCAGAAGAGGATTGCACGGAGAGCAGATGTCTAGGACACATAGCAGTCAGAAAGGGATGGCTTGTTCAACTACATTTGTATCCAGTAACCCATTTCAAATTCTCAATTCAAGAACGGCAAGATTTTTTTATCTTTGTATTCAGCAGAAATGTTTTTATTAAATTGTGAGCAAGACATAGCTAGCCTGTCTATCTCTAAAAGGAGTTCCTCAAATTGTAGTCAGTCACTTTACTAGATTTGTGTCCTCAAGTGGAGACTGTGTCAAGTCTTTTCATGTCTGCGAAAAGAACTCATTAGGATTATCTGTGATAATGGGTTTGACACACCACATTTACCGGGCTGGACTAACTAAGAGCATCTAAAAGGCAGTGTCTGACCCACATGTGATCCATATGGAGCATTCCCTTAGAACTGGGAAATAGGAATCTCTGAGGTTCCAGTCAAAAATTTCAACTGGAAAAACCCTTGAATTTGAATTTCAATTCAGGGGGAAATCAGATGAAACTCACAGACATCAAAATCCAAGAAGGATGCTCCATTCATCAACAGTGTGAAAGCGGTAGTAAAATTGATGTAATGACTATAAGCAGTTATGTCATATTTGTGTCTCATTACCTCACTACCTCTATCTGTGGACATGTAATTCAGTGTTAGTTTAATGCAAACGTTTAATGCATTGCTAACAGTGGATAACTTGGCTAAATCTGCCATTGTCATGGTAACCTGGTTTTGGAATGCAGTGTTATGTCGTTTACAGCTCTGACTTCTAACTGCTGGAAAAGAATAAAATACTAGTCTAACTAAGAGTTTTGTATTTGGAAGTGCATGATCAAATGTTTGTATGGCTTGCTCCATACTCATGGACTGAAATTTAGCACATGTGAAAGGCATGATTTTGTTCCCCAGTAGATTCAGACACAAGATCCACTGTTTCAGTTTTTACTGATGTATTCTCACCTGTTTCTTATGAATCTCCGTACGTTTAGCACATGTGATACTAAATAGATGGAGTGTACCCTTTAGCTTCATGTTTCCTCAAGCAGAAATTTATGTCCACAACAATTAATAGACATTTCTAGGGTATCACCTGTCTGTTTCTCCCGAGGTGCCAGCATTTAACAGCACTCACTTTCTGCTCTTCTATGGGAGTCACAACATCAAGGAGAAGTAATCTTGATTATGTCATACCTCGTTAGTGTCAAGCCAGCCCAGGCCCGAGCTGTCACCAGCCTTTTTTTCACAGGCTGCTGGAGATGATGGGTTTAAAAGAATAAAGTCTAATAAACAGACTCCCCTGAACTGTAAATATTCATCTCTGCAGTGAAGGAAGGGGAAACCGGATCGACCCATACAATATGTTAAATGCATCAATAGCTGCCAGCATCTGACAGGGAGCAAAGCCAGCAGGATTTTAAGTATGTTAACATAGATTCTTGGAAAAAAAACAAAAACAACTTTACAACCTTGAGATGATGAAAGAACCTTTATTAATGTGCTGAACTTCCTTTTATTTAGCACATAGTGTTAGCTGTTGAAACAGAAAGTTCCAGTACAAAAGCTCCAATGTGTTCTAAGTCTGCACTGTTTCCTCTGCCAGACACATTTCATTTCCACCGTTGATATTGTAGGTTTAGGTTTGTTTACATGCTCATATTGGGCCCAAATAATTAAAAATATATATTTTCTAGTTGAAACTTTGGATTTTTTTGTTCAAATGTACCTGTTAAAAACCATTAAAACACTGTTAATTATCAGCAATCCTGTGCACGTCAACACAGATGGTACTGTAGGCATTAAGACACACAAGCAGTAATTGAAAACATCAGTAATTAATATATGAGTTTATAGCATTGGTACGGGCCATGAGGTGGGCACAGAGGCAGAAAAAGATGCTTATGTAATGAACTGCCTCCATTCTGCTTTTCGCCTCTAGGTCAAATCAGCCTGCTGAGTAAAAGAAGAGGATATTAAAAATGCTCTGTCTAATGTATTCATAAGATATTCAAATACAGAGCACAGTGCTGAATGGCTTCTGGATCAGTTAACTTTACAGGAGAAGGTTTCCAGGGTCACTAACACATTTTCTAATATTGCAGAATGAATGCACAAATGCTTTCCCAAACAGTCCTTTTTAAGACCAAAAAAACAATTATACAATTTTTCACCATGCTAACCCCACAGGTATGTTAAAGCCTCAGAGTGGCTGGCTGGTTCTGGTCTCCATGATATCAAGTCAGTCATTAATGGCTGTCACACCGTGCCGCCTGAGTGACCCACGGGGAGAGAGAGGGAGATCCAGAGGAGCAGCTTTTTCTCAGTATTATCACTCAACTCGGGTCTTCATTCACAGCCCAGAGAAATGGAGAATGACTGCTTTTCCATTCTGAAACTCACCTTCCTGGAATGATCGTTTAGCCCGTGGAACATCGCGTTTACTAATACTGTTCACTGATCTCATGATCTCTGTGGAAACACAGGGCCCTGGCTCACTGTCACCAGTGGCAGGGTAAGGGAGTAAAGGAGGGGGTGGGGTAGGGTTGGGCTGAGTCATTGCTACTGCAGCCGCAGGCCATGGGGGGGGTGGGGGGCAGATCTGATGCCTAAGCCTGCGTCACACTCTGGAGGGAGAAGGAGCTGTGCGGGAAAGTAGTTCATCATGTTGTGCTGGGTCTGTGTTTCAGGCAATATCACTACTGCCACTTATATCATGAGTGAAGAGCGCTCGATTCCACTACAGGACTGTTCAAACTCATATGAAGTTCTCTGGCAGATGTTGCCCTCAGTGGACAGTGGATATTGAAGAGGCAGACAGGAAACAAGGGGGGAGAGAGGCAGGAGGGTATGACATGCAACTAAGGTCCCGGACTGGACTTGATGATGTGTATTGTGCTTATGTGGTATGTGCTGCAACCATACAGATACCAATTTCAGAAAGGAAAAGGTTCCAAAAATGGAAGAAAAGAGAAAAAACAACAGTAGGAAGAATGTTTTGTAGTGAGTTTAGGGCTGGTATTTAAAGACACCATTTAAAGACACATGTAAGATCCGATGTGATTGGAGCTTCAATCATACTAGCCTCAACTTGTGCCTCTCTTGAAATCACAGTGCTAACACTCCAGATACCAGACAAAGCAGTTCCAAACATTTTCCCGTATATCCAGTTCGGCCCTCGGCCCTCGGCCCTAGCCTGTTCCTCTGAGAAGTTTACAAAAATGAGGAAGAGTTTTTACATTTACATTTGTATTTATTATCTATAATCAATTGTTCAACTAGTGAAATTAGTGCAACATCTTTTTCTGTCACCATCTTTGTTTTTGTGGAGAAGAAATTGTCATCCCTAGGAAACCTGACCACCTAGAGGTCTATGAGGATTCAGGACATACATTCATAATTTAGAGTAGGTGTTGAAAAAACAACCCTATGGAGTGTTTTCCATGCACTGCTTTGAGTTATGTATGTAATACTTGAGAGGCACAAGCTGGGGTAATTCCATACTAGGAACTGGGTTGTCCCAGGATATCTCAAAAGCTATATCTGGGTCTGGGATTGGTAGATTGAGCCATTACCAATGGCCAAAACTGGCCTGGGTTACTAGTTTGAGACCCTCAGTTCTTTTGGTCGAGTGGGTACTGTAAAACCATTAAGAAGGAATAATAAGAAGCCATGAGGATTAGATTGATAGATTAAGATTTAAATTTTTTAAAGTTTAAAGACTGGAAAAAAAAAATCAACATACTAAAATATGTTTTGTCCATAATAGGAAGCAAAAAAAAGAATCATGGGACAAAAAAGAGACAAGAAGAAGAAATTTAAAGCACCTGACACAAACAACAAAGGATATTATTAAAGGATCATTCATGTTGTCAAGCCTTTGGACATGCAATCACTTTTCTCATTCCACTCTATTTACATAAATGAGAGGGCCAAACATACACATTTTAACATATTGCACTCTAGTACGACACCACCACCCACTATGACCTCAATAATAAGCATATAGTGGAATTATTCCCTTTCTGACAGTTTCGTCTTAAAAGCTGAGAAATGATAACCTTCTAAAAGTAGAATTAATGGCAGACCTGCTGTATTTTATTGAATGAGATTGTACAGGTATGCCTAATAAAGTGGCCAGTGAGTGTACGTATATCAACATGCCATATTTGAGCGTAACAGTGTAAATCTATATCCTCAAATAGTGTCTCTTTGCATTCAGGATCGAAAAAGACATCTGCAGGGAAGGAAAGTAAATGTAAGATTAAAGCAGTAAACACAGACAAAAAGCATCATTTAGTGCCTATAAACCTGAACCAGAATTAGAAGCAGGAAAAGAAAGGTCCATATTTCAAGGACATTGTCTGGATGGGGGCAGAGAAAGCAGCCAAATTGGATGAAGTTAAGCTGCACTAACTGCTTGTTGTGACTCGAGAGAGAAAACTCAATCGTCCCTTTGACCAGCCGACTCTGCTGAGAAAGGATACATTGTTCCTGTGTTTTGGGGGGATTATGAGGGAACATGTCATAACAGCAGGTTTTTGACAAGGTCTTGGGTGTCCGCTGTCGTGTTCATTACCATCGGGAATGCTGATGAGACCTAATGAGATTTTAATCCAGTCGGAGTCATTAGTGCTAGGTCATCTTAAAACAATCTGGGGTCAAGCTGTATTAAGACAGCAGAGGTCCACTGCCACTGGGTCACTGAGCATTCCACAGTACTTCTGCTTGTCAGGGAAGCAGAAATGTGTCTGTTGCTGGTTGTTGTTCAGTATCAAAAAAGTATCTCTGTCACTTCACTCACAGTTCATAGTGTACAATTTGCCAAATGGTATGCCAGTAAATAACTACAAGCTTGTTGTTCTGCTTTATCATTTGTAAATTGCTCGAGATGAGGTAATTAACTTTATTTAAAAGCCCTTTGCGGATCCGCAAAACACCCAGGAAACAAATGGGCTTCTGACAAGTGGCTTTTGGAGTTGAAGTCGCTCCCAGGACGGCTTTTCAAACTTGCTAAGACGTGTTAATTAATATGTTGTGCCCCAAGAGCAACATGAGTCATCAAGATTTCACCATATGTTTGCAGAGATGTTTGGGATGTTCATATATATAGTACAGATATGCAGTAAGCATATTTTTTGAAAGCATCATCTCCTTAGGGTGAGGATTAGTAATGCAAAAAGCTTGCCTTCTTAAGCCTCGCTGGGGTTTTTAGGAAAAGTGCTGTAAAAATGATGGTGATTATAATTAAGATGATGCCAATAATGATATATATATATATATATATATAGGCAGCAAGCAGCGGTATCTGAAGATCCTAACAATTTTCTCAAGGTGTCTTAAGTAAGAGAATTTATAACCTCAAACTAAAGTGTGAATCTGTTACACCATTTTGATTTAAATTGCACTGAGACAATATGTGGCAACAATGTACCATAAGATTACTCTACACAAGGCTTTCATGTTCAGGAACATCTATTAGCTTTAGGTATTAGTTACTAAACATGATTGTGCTGCTTAGCAAATCTAAATGTGGTAGCACTTAATCCTGGCAGCGAGACACTTGAAATGCCTTGGAATGAGTCACGCCAAGAGCCTGAGATAATTTGTGTGCATAAGACTGGTGTCAGAAGGTTGCAGGTACACACTTCTCCTTCCATGAATTGCTCTTTCATCAGGGAGACATTCAGAGATTCATGATCTACATGTTGTAGTTTTCCACTGGCTGGGGTAACGCTATCTTCCACTGTTTGCACCGTAATTGAAATTTCGATCATGAGGCGTAAACATTTAGAAGCGTCCCTGTGAATATTCATTAGCTGCTGAGGGCCTTTGGAGTGTCGGCGGAGGACTCACTTTGTGACTGGCTGTATGCATATTTGCACAGACATGGTTTGCCCTCTGCTTATTGACATGTTCTGGTCTTAACAGCTCCATCCCAGGTCAGTGAAGTCATCAAGGAGAAAGTGCAGCAGCGCAGCATCCAGCTCTCCTGGCAGGAGCCCCATCATCCCAACGGCGTCATCACAGAATATGAAATCAAATACTATGAAAAAGTGAGTTTGCAGTAGATTTGTTTGTCTCCTCTAAAACCCTCACCCCTCCATCTCTCACTTCACATTGACTGTTGCCGATTCTTCATTTTGTATTCTATCTGCATGCTGCTGTGAGTGGAATTCATAAGATTCTGAAAGTACCTTCTTTGTCTCATAATTGCAATAATGAATGAGATGCTCATAAGATTTTAATCAGACTGTAGTCCTTCACAGCCACCCCCACGCACATGTTAGCGCACACAATCCGTGGCTGCAGCACTGCCAGAATTAGCAATCTGTTACAGTTCTGTCCTTACCCCTTCCACATACATTATACCGCTGCGTCCCTGTGTTTCAACTTTGAACACATCAGCTTTTTACAGCGAGGTTTAATGGAGCGAATTTAACCCGGTAAATCAAAGGCAGGGTAGCAGAGCTCTAATGCCAGTCCTGCTGGCCACAGATTCCCGCACACTGACGAATCAGTCTCCTGTGTCACGTACTGTGGCTGTGGTCTGCCCAGCTGTAAAAGTGGAAAATTGGAAACAACGACTACACCCCTAACAGACCCTGGCATTCCATTTGGGATTTTGCCGAGCAAAACATTTACAGATAAACAACAAAGTACACAGTGCGTGTAGCCTGTGCATCCAAATGAATTCCTTGACGTTGTAGGTGTTTTCATATGTGTGTATGTTATCTGTGTGGCAGGTTGCCTAATGGGAAGAGATTGCAGTTTAAATGTCGGCTCTCCTGTAATCTACAGTCAGCATTAAGAATAATGAGAAAAACATTTACTTTAAAATTTTGTTAATACAGTAATTTCAAATTACAGCTGAGTAAATAAAAAAACATTGGAAATCACCTATACTGTACTACAGAATGTGCATTTCCCTCGAACAGAAATAAGGATTTCCTCAGTTAATCAGTTTTAACTGTTTCAACTTCTTTTCAATCGCTGTTACGCATTACTACTTAATGACATTCAGCATTAAGGAAAGGTTGGTCCTATGGAATTTAATGGCCACTGGAAGGCTTTTAATTTGCAACATTTGAAAGACATCTAGAGTTTAATGATGCTAGCTTAACATTTTTTTTAGGTAATCAGTTATACTGATTCAACTTTGTTGTTTTTTCACTCGCCGTTAAACCTTTTCTTCCTAATTACATTTCACATTAAAGTCTACAAGGCACAGGTGGCACTGTGCCATTTAATAGTCAGTGGGTGACTTTTAATGTGCAATATTTGAGCAGGAAGTATTGAGTTTCACTGATAGTAGCTAAACGGTGATTTTTAAAAAGTGCAATTGCAATCAAGTAGTGTATGAAAACAGCCATTCTTAGAAAACAGAAACTCAGAATGACAGAGTAGTGAATGTGACATTACTCATCTGTTGTACAAGTTAGTGTTGTGCAAATGTACAATATGATTAATTTATCAAGACAACAGGTTAACACAGTGGCTGCAACAGCAAATTAAAACAGTAGCAGGCAGGAAAAACTGAAAATCTTGTTTTATGTAAAGGCTTATTGCTAATGAATGCCTGGTTTTCTCTGCAGCTCCAGTGAATCAAATATTAATAAGGTACATATAATAAGGTGCTATTTTAGAATTTACAATATATAGACAGAAACTTGAAATGGTTTCAATTCAAATCACCACTCTGTGTATCTAAGTGGATGAAACATCATGTTAAATCACATTCATTCCATTTACAAAGTGCAGGTAATTACATCCTCTGAAGTATATCTGCAGTATTTAGTATAAAGCGAAGGCATTAAGATAACAACACTTCAATAGGACTCAATTATTAACTGGATTTTTACACAGCAGCTAGATATTCTTTTTTTGACTAATTGGTAAAGAAAATTTATTTGTGGTAAAAGATGATTTATTCCGTGTACAGGATCAGAAGGACAGGATCTACTCTACAGTGAGGTCCAAGTCCACATCAGCCACAGTGAATAACCTGAAGCCCAGCACGGCCTATGTGTTTCAGATCAGGGCCTTTACTGAGGCTGGGTATGGCACCTATGGCCCCAGACTGGAGATAACCACTAAGGAAGACACCACAGGTAGGAGGTCGCAAGAACACACACATTCAGCTACTGCTGCAGTTCTGCATAATAGGATTTCTGTATGACAGGGATGTAAACACAGACCGTATGTCTGCATTATTCATATAAATATATATACACAACATCTTATCAGATACAGTACAGACAGTATGCAGTTCTGGGCAGGGACATTCAGCTTGGCTTATGAGATTCAAGACACACAGATTTTTACCTGATGGTCCACCATGAGCCAGTGGAGTGAAGACCTTTTCTAGTTTAATTTAGGGGCCGTCTCAAAAGTGCATGTCAGTTATCCAAGAACGCTTTTTGACATTAACAACTAATAATAATAATAATAATAATAATTTTTATTTGTAAACAAACATATGACTTTTTTCTCTTTTGGGTTCAGATTTAATTAAAACTGTTGCAATTTCCGTACCCATCGATTAAAATCATTCTTATCTCAGTCCCAATTTTTTTTCACTGGAAATTTTCATGTTCTGAATGAAAAGCCCACAAACTGCATCCGCAAATACACTGATGCCAAAGTCCCAACAGAGTTTGACCACATTTTTGAACACAGGCTGATAACTCCAGCTGTACACACAACCTATTAATGTTTCAAGCTTCTGTAGTAATAACTCAGGGAAATGATTTGCTTTCAAGCAAAGCAAACACCAAATTGCTTTGAAAAATCACTAAGCACAAGGACAAGCTACTGTAGCGTCATGAGGATAAACTCATTTAAATCTAATGAGCTATTTTAGCTATAAGTTCTGGTGAGAGCTGCTTGTGTGTGCTGTTTGTGCTGATGGCATAATATAATATAGAACTGTATATAGCATAGATTTGTTTTAAACGTGAAAACACTTCAGGTCCGCTCCCCTTCTGTCTTTGGACTTAGTAAAGCCTTAACTATTGCTAATGATCCATTATCCTGTGATACAGCTGTATCCATAAGACTTACTCTATTAAATGTGTTGATAATAACATTGAATGTACTGCATTAAAGGTTTTCAATTTTAGGTCATATGTTTATTAACCTCCTTAGATGTAAAGCTTGTTAATTTAGCTTGGAAACAAATGGAAACAGTCACCTTGACTCTGTCTACAGTAAAAAAAATGTGTAGATGTGATTAATAAGCATGTTCCATCTTGCTTATTTACTCTGCATACAAACAGAAAGTTAGAACAACTTTACACACTTGGCAACTCAGAAGTTGTACTTCTGCGATGGCTAATAACTAAACAAAGCTTAAACTGAATCATTCTCGTATTAAAGCTTTTGTTCCAACTTAAAAAAACTATTCCTCATATATCCATCTTCTGATTTGTGATGACCTACATTAGTCATTGTTCATTAATTTCTCTGTAGTTTAGAGCCTTGGCATCCAACATACCCTTTGAAACACCACCCACCCACCCATCTTACAGTCAACATTTCTACACTAGAGGACACACTAATTACTCATGCCACGTGCAGATTGTGTCCTGTTGACAACTTTATAAGTTTGCGTCCCAGTCGAAGTGTCCTTGACCAGTGCGGAGAGCTTCTAGTCTCCTCTGTGACAGCAAAGAAACCTAAAAGTGTGTAATACGACAGTGAAGTACTCTCGACTCAAGCAAACATAGACAGTTAATGAGCTATTAAAGCTTGATTAAGTAACATCTAATCAAATGATGCCACAGCTTCATCCTCTTCACTCCTCAGACAGGCAAGAAAACAAATTCCCTTCTCTTTCAAAGTTTATACAGTGATCCACTTGATTTAAAATGCATGATTTTTTTCCCACAAACACACCTCGCATTGACTTAATACAATGCTATGGTAAGCCATTCTTCAGGCCATCGTCAGTTTGTCAACGCAAACAGTCTGAGTACTGTGAGAGCTCGGAATGGGAAACAATCCAACCTGAATGTGTCTTTGTTTGAGATGAAGGGCATCGCCATCGCCGTCTGGGACTATTAAACCCACTTTCTGAAACAGTAGAGCAGTGTGTATAAAAATGGCTCAAAAATAGAAGCCACTCTCTCAGAGGGAAAGAGGGGAGGGGGGGTTATCAATCTCCACGCCACTCATTGGGCTCAATTATGCCCTGTAGATTGTAGTCTTTCATGTGTTGAAGTTCACACTGAGCATTTCTGTCTTTCTGCATGTCTGTCCTGTGTGTGTTTATGTGTGTTCGTCTCATCAGCTGCAATTGTCTCCAGCGAGCAGAACCCCGTCATCATCATAGCGGTAGTGGCCGTGGCGGGGACCATCATCCTGGTGTTCATGGTGTTCGGCTTCATCATCGGGAGAAGGTACGCTCTCGCGGGCCCCATTGACTCTCCGCTCCTGTGAGTCTGCGCTTGTCAATTAGCCTTTCTGTCACTCACAGAGCTCCACGCCTGTGGAGTCGTCACACACACGCACACGTGCACCCATCATCTTGTGGCATGCTGTGCTAATGGGTTGTGATGCATCTTTTTTTTTTCTGCCCAGCCCCAACAAAATTGTTAAGCTATTTTTGCAGAGCCATTATGAGACAAATCCTCCAGAGTGAGAAAGCGTTGGCTCTACATTTTTGTGTGTGACTTCAAGAGATGCTGAGGGCAAGATGAAGTATGGCACTGGTTTTTCCACCACCACAAGTCACCCTCCCCATTGTCATTATCACCGTTCCCTCAGATACTTCATTTGTGTTTTCATCTGCACGAACAACATTTCATCTGAGCTTGCTTTTAGCAGTGGGTTTATCAGAATTAGCCTCCTGTTGGTGTGTTAATTTTCTCCTCTGAATCAGAACTGGAGCGTACAGATCGCACTGGAATTGCTTTCTCTTACCGGTGATAGCAGGAAGATTCATCTTGAACGTTACATGTTTACAATCAGTATCAGTGATCAGGTTTGCTGTTTGTACGTTCATAGAGTGAAAACAGGGGCTGCAGAACTCACAGACACAACTAGGAAAGCGGTTCAACAGCACTTCATTGTATCAGAATCTACAACTAGCTGTACTACTACAGTACACAAAGGCTAAGTACTCATTCTTCAGAATCTGTCATCTCACAGCATCAGATAATGACGCTTCGCAAATGCTGACACTAAAGGCAGCATTTGGTGTCATTAGTTGATGCCATGATGGCAGCTGCATGGTTTAAATCATAAATGCTTAGTTACACTTGTGGAAACATCATGGTTTGGTTCAGTTTACGTACAAAAAATCTGTGTTAGGTTTCTGTGACTGTGATAAAAAAGAACTTCCTGTGTTCTACGGGAATCCAGTGTGTTCGTACACAGACTTTTGGTTTAACATAGCATTGTACTATGTATCAAAATACTGATGCACCTAGTTTATTATATCTCTATCTCTGTCTTATATTGATGCTGATGATGATGGTACAGTATGAGATACCAAAGGACTGGACAAATTGGCATTATGTAATGTCCTAGGAATGAACATGGGCTGATCCTTCTCAAAAATGTCACAAATTATTTAGCATGTTTGACAGGATATAATTATTTGCACAAAGGAGTTGGACTGCAGAAGTTTTAAGACAATGACTTTTGTTCAAAACACTGTCTATGTGCATCATCAGTCTTTTTATTCTCGAACGAAATATTCAATAAGGGATTTGTTTGACTGCAGTGCTTAATAAATACAGGTATTTTACTTACTTGGATCCAAAATCCTAAGATCAATCAATTACATCTTTTCAAAGATTTTTTAGCCCTGTCATTAAATGGGACTGTTTCATCAATATTTACTGTGCATAATATATAATTATCACACTTTAGGCTATAAAATTTAGCCAAACTCTTACTAACTCATGGGTAACATTACACATCACCCAAGAAGTGCAAACATCACCCAAAGTGTTTTTCCCCTGTGAATTCTCATTTAATGGTTTTCTACCAGGATGTGCTCAGTCTTTAAAATGATTTGACCTTTGTTACTTACTATCTTCTTCCACAGCTTAGTCCAAATAGAAAGACGCATCAAGTTAAGAAATGGAGTGACAATGCCATAGGCCTGTAAACAAAGGCATTGAAAACCAATTTAAAATAGAATGGGCCTCAAAGAGTTAAAGCATGCATGCAGAGACCTGCTATACACATGTATTTTCATCTGCAGTAAGTGCATGTCCATCACTTGTGATTTGTTCCACCTTCCCACGTCACTGCTTTTTTTCCCCAGTTTGCACTCAAAGACCAACATTGTGCAGCAAATCACCTGCTTGAGAGAACCTTCAACACACTGATATTAGTAATGAATATTACAGACATGTTGAACAGTACTTCACAATGTATGTATTATTTAATATGTTACATGGTTGCATACTCAAGCTGCTTTCCCAAGCTTGGCTGCTTGGTTCACAGCTCCTGCTGCTCGACTGGGTTTCTTAAGAGATTTGTCATGCACGGCATTCCACGTTAAAATTTTTGTAATTTAGGGTGTTTTTCCACTTTTTTTCCCACACAATCAGTTGATTCTGTCTCTCTTTTCTGCCCCCCTCCCGGCACAGGCACTGCGGGTACAGCAAAGCAGATCAAGAGGGAGACGAGGAGCTCTACTTCCAGTGTAAGTGCCTGCATTAATCATCATCATCATCACACACATATATACTGTAGCAAGCAAAATGTACACACAGACAGAGACATCTCAGTCACGGCATACTGAACAGAGAGGGTTAGCACCCACAGGCATGATTCTTTTATCCCAGTTCATTTGATTTGAGTCAAAGCTGGAAACAGTCAGGTTAACATCTGCTGTTGATTGGCTAGACTCAACCTGTGGAGATGAAGAAGTCAGAAAACTACAAACGCATGAACGTGACAGCTGTCAGGGAGGGAGTAAAAAGCTTGAACCCATGAGGAGTGGTCTTTAAAAAATGTAAAAGCTGTAACTCACATGGTTTTAGCAAGCGACAGAGTTTCTGGTGTTCGCTCTGTCATAGATGTTGTTTCTAGGCACCTTCTATCAGCAACCGCTTTTTTTTTTCACTGATACACACCCTTAATGATGCCCCTGGAGATACAGCTGCAGACAGCTTCCCCAAGTGGAGTCGTAATGATCCGCGCTGTAGGCAAACTGCTGATTTGGAAACAAAGGGTCAGGGGTGCCATGGAACATACGACTAGAGCCCAGGTTGGCTACTACTAAGTATCTGTCAGATACACAGCAGAGGCTCACAGGGCACACCTGCTGAATGAAAATAAATACAAAAATAAACTGTGGAAAAACACAAACAAGGCTACTGTCGAGCCTAATGGAAGGATCTGCCGCGCAGTGTCAAATGACACGAGGCTGCCAGGGCGACAGAAGCAAGATAGAGCACAAATTCTGCATGTAGACCCAATTTGTCTGCCATGTAGAGGCGAGGAAGTCGCGATAAGACATCTCCTATCAGATCCGCTGACATCTTGGATGGACGAAGCAATTATGGGAGCAAGTGGAGGGAAATGTGAGTTGCCAGCATCCCCCTCGCTGTAGCACAATAAAGCTGTTATGTTTAGGCTGTTGGGATAGTCCAGCCTTACTGCTGTGTGGAGAATAAGAGTCTCTTCAGCGGGGGAGCTCGCAGTTCACTTGTGTTGTTTGGTCCAGTGTTTATTCAGCCCATTATACAGTAGCTGTACTCTCTCATTCAATTTTAAAGATGACAGTTAAATTGTTATCAGTGAAATTTAAAAAAGAGTGTAATAGGTCTCATGAGTAGTCTGTTCATTTATTAGTACATAATATTGTCATTTACTGGTAATTTGGAGCATTGTGCAAAGTAGTAACTGCCTCCACCATCTCTGGCCTTTCTCTAACCTTGTTTGTTTTTTCCTACAAAGCCTTCACTCTCACTTCATGAATATTCATGAATGGGTTCCATATGAGTGAAACTGCATAGATTTCATTTTTAAGAAAAGTCAAAATGTACTTTTCCTTGGGGCATCAATCTGGCAAAAATAATTGAATTTCCCTCTAAAGTTGTTTATGAAGTAATTTATGAAGACTTTATGATAAATAATGTGGTCTGAATTCAACTCTTCCTAATATACAGAAGGTCATTTAAAAAAACTGGTAATTTTTTAGTTTCTCAACTCCAAATGGAAAATCCAGTGGCTCACACACTAAGACTTGTGCTGGTAGCAATGCAGAAATATTTACTTCTAAAGATTTTTGAGTGAGACTGATCAGAGATTGTTTGTGATTCCTGCCTAATTAGTAAGTTTCTAACTAAGTTTGTCAGTTATTGTAATTTTAATAGTGATGATTACGTGACGCACTGGGCAGAGTGTAGCAATGAGAGGGATGCTCATGCTATAGATTAAGTTGCATATTGTAGCTTTTAAGAAAAAAAATATCACATTGCACTGATTTGACCGAATAAAGACAGAACCAGTTATTAAAAAGTAGCACATGCCCAAATCTAAGCAGCTCTTATAGTTACTCTTGTTTGTGCTTCATTCCCTTTAAAATAATGTCTAACGGCTGATGCTTGTACGGAGTGTTGCTGTGAGCACACAGCAGTAATTTTATCAATTTGGCTCATTCTAGAGAATTAAGAGTAGTAAATCAAAATGAAAGTAAACATTTTCTTGAGTGATGTCATGTGCTATGAAACCTCTAAGTATGATATGAACCAACATGATCAGTAAGGCAGGCTCTTCTACAGTGAGGTCATCTCAGCTGTGAGGGAGTGAAAGGTGACAGCAGCCTCAAAAAATAACATTATGCTCGGGTTAGTCAAATCTTTGCTTCTTTTTTTTCCTGTGTGAAAACCCTTTTGACACCGGCCGCTTGCTGTTGAGCGGTTCCCTCTGAATCACTGGCCTTAGTAATGGTTTGCCTGTCAAGCACCTGCTGGTGCACACTGTGCATATTTAATCGTAACAGTAATCCTCTTACCTTTCTACAGTCAAATTTCCAGGCACCAAAACCTACATTGACCCTGAGACGTACGAGGACCCAAACAGGGCTGTCCATCAATTTGCCAAGGAGCTGGACGCCTCCTGCATTAAAATCGAGCGGGTTATTGGAGCAGGTGAGCCCACCCTGTGTCTCTCAGCTCTCGCTGTTTAGTCACTCCGTGCTCTCATATATCACACTGACAGCCAAATATTTACACCTTGAGTAGGGACACAGCTTTATGCATTGTATATTGACAGTGCAATTGCAAGGAGGGGAAAAAGTTCATTGCAATTAATGTGTGGGTTGCGCAGTCGCACAGCTAAAAAATTGCTGCCACATGGGTTTTACAGAGGCGGTCAATGACAGTGTCTATGCATCTCCAGCATGTCTTATTATAGGTCTTGGTTACAGTCCCCTGAGTATACCAATGTTGCACTCCAATTTGTATTCCACCACAGCACAGCTGCTTTGTCTCAAAATGGAGTAATAAATTTGTCATTGTGATGTGCTTGATTTTTTTTCTTACACTCACAAATGGTTTCACCGCTACACAGGAGAATTCGGGGAAGTGTGCAGCGGAAGGCTGAAGCTGCCCGGTAAGCGGGACGTGTCGGTCGCCATCAAGACATTAAAAGTGGGCTACACGGAAAAGCAGAGACGGGACTTCCTGTGTGAGGCCAGCATTATGGGACAGTTCGACCATCCCAACGTTGTTCATTTGGAAGGAGTTGTGACAAGAGGTACGGTAAACATATTTGAAGGGGAAACTGTGCAGTGTGCGCTGATGCCACGAGAAAGTTCAAATATCCTGATCGTCAGAATATATTTAGCTTTTGGAAGTAAAAGTGCCGTAGTTAGAATGACATTATATCTGATTAAATTAGCCACACTCCCTGTTTAACATTTTCTCATTTAGACACTGTAATAAAAGGAGCAGATGGTAACTTTTAATTAAAAGCCAATGAAACACGCAGCTAAAAATAACTTGGAAGCAGTTTTATTGTGAAGCATTTTGTAAGCAAACAAAATGTAGGTATCAATTAATCATCTTCTTTGTTCAATTTTTTTTCTGCAGGAAAACCAGTCATGATTGTCATTGAGTACATGGAGAATGGCTCATTAGATGCTTTCCTCAGGGTGAGTATCACCTTCAAAACACAAGAGGCTCAAAGCAGCAACTTTTCTTTACATTTTCTCTAGAAAGTTTTCCACAGAGCACAGTCTGCAGTGGAATCTGTGCACTGCATAAATATTACAATAGAAATGTTGTGATAGAGCTGCTGCAGTGACCTACATTTCCCTCATGGTCGGTAAGGAAGGTTGACCTGCCTCTGTTTTTCTGTGCCATCCCAGAAACACGATGGTCAGTTCACAGTCATCCAGTTGGTGGGGATGCTGCGGGGCATAGCAGCGGGAATGAGATACCTCTCCGACATGGGATATGTCCATCGAGACCTGGCTGCGCGAAACATCCTCGTCAACAGCAATCTTGTATGTAAAGTGTCTGACTTTGGCCTGTCAAGGGTGATAGACGACGATCCAGAGGCTGTCTACACAACAACTGTGAGTCAATTAAAAAGGCGCGCTCTCCCCACCCAGAGACATGTCTGAATTCACTAATCAAGCTGCAGCAGGTGCATGAAAATAGAGCAGAGGTGTGGCCAATACATAAGCTGTCAACAGCTGTAACAGTTCTAAAAGAGCACATGTAATAAAGGGTAATATGTTTTTATTAATGTTAGTAATCAATAATTAATGTTTTATGCTTCATGTATAAGCTATTTTGACAGTTAGAAATATTAGAACATAAATATTAAGCCATTAGTAGTTCAGAGTTCAACCATGGCCTTTGAAATAAAGAAAAAAGAAAGAGGAAAAACTACATGGGCCATACATTTATTTTTAGAGCTGTTGACATATGGCATGAAGTGAATGACTCTTGTGTCCAAATGGGAAATATTTTCAGAGCCTTAAGGGAAAAAAAATCATACAAAATATATTAACCTGATAATGTATACAAAACAATAGGTTCTTCTTAAGTTTCCCTTTGAAAATATGACATAGATTTGTTGGTTCTTGATTGTTAAAAGTGAGCAAAATCTTGAGCTGTTTTGTTTTACATTATTCTTTCATGTTTAAAAGAGAAAACTATTAATTCAAAAAAAAGAGACCGCCTTGATAATTAATTAGTTGCACTGACACTGAAAAGTTGTTTCTAATGATAAATTAGCCTTTTAAATTGATAAACGAGCTTTAGCAAACACACTTTGCCATTGGAACACAGCACCAATGTTTGCAGATGATGATTGTCCGCATGTCTATGTACATAATTGATGAAAAAAGCTTTGAAGGGTAGCGACTGTCAATTCAGTCAATCAATTGTTAGAACATAACTATCAATAATAATAGATTATGATCTGAATTTTACTCAACAGGGCGGCAAAATACCCGTCCGGTGGACTGCACCAGAAGCCATACAGTATCGAAAATTCACCTCCGCGAGCGATGTGTGGAGTTATGGCATTGTCATGTGGGAGGTGATGTCGTATGGAGAACGACCTTACTGGGACATGTCCAATCAAGATGTAAGTTACTTCCTTATTATAAAGTCATTAAATTGCAAGTAAAATAACTTTGTCACTCTTGCTGATGATTTGTGTAAATTTTCCACAGTCTGTAGATTAGATTAGATTGAACTTTATTGTCATTACACATGTACAAGTACAGGGCAACGAAATGCAGTTTAGGTCTAACCAGA
>JAUYWH010000016.1:278338-291833 GCA_034779795.1 Ctenopoma multispine
CAGGAGTGTATGGGGGGGGTAGAGGAGTTCAGCAAGGAGGCAGCTCTGGGAAAAAAGCTGTTCCTAAGTCTGCTGGTAAAAAATGTAATAGAAGGCAATGAGTTTTAAAGAGGCTATGTTCATTGTTTCCTGTAATTTTATAGACTAGACAATCAATGATTTAATTGTAAATTTGGTAATGAACAGATATATCACTAATCAAAATGGTAATTATCTCCAGCCCTATCCATCAAGGTTCTAACTAAGACTTTAACTACCTAAAGGTCTGAACTTTCATTAAATGTGTTTTCCCAGATTCATCTCTGTTATCACTAATGAAGCCAATACAACATACAAAATCACAGACAAAAAATCACAGTCTGTGGTCTTTCTTTGAACATTTTATGCAGAACCCTCATGAGTACAGCTCTGCGGGAACAACAACCTTGGGCTTAATTAGTTCAAGAAGTCTTGCTAGATTCATGCAGTTTTTGATTTCAAGGAGAAACAGTCCTGAAATGGGACAGGCATAAAAATTAAGTCCTGAGAACATGGATCTGATGGTGCTATTAATATGAATAACAGGAGTGGAAAACACTTGTCATGCAGAATGCTTCAGATCGAAATTACTTTAAAAACCTATAATAACTTATGGTAATGGAAACGGGTGTGAGTAGCGGCGTTGAACCAATTATAGAACAAACTACTCATACATATTTTGCACTGAACTTACTGCTTTGTTTTAGATATGCAAGTCATACGAAAGCACTGCACAATTTTTCCAGCTATATGGAAGTGCAATACAAACATACAGAGTAATTCATTAAGTAATCCTTTTTAGTTGTTTTGACAGCTTTATACGACATATTTAACACACTCGTCCACTGCAACATGGTGAAACACTGCACATCTGTTGCTCATAAAACACAGCAGCAAGATTTACTGGATGTCAAAAACAGCAATGATATCTCAAAGTAATGAAATAATAATTGTTATGTAAATGTCAGAATCACAAATCCAAGTCAACCACAATACAGTCAAAACAAGATTTCTTGCTCCTCTACCACTGTAAAGTAAAGTAAAGATGCACACACAGTAAAAACGATCCTACTGCTTCAAAATTCCAGAAATTTCTTCCACTGCTGATGTTAGAAACTCAGTGCACCAGAGCTGGAAGGGGAAATGTAATGTTTGGGGGCTCTGTTAGAGTTTGTAATTAAATAAGAGAACAGGTCTTAAAGGTGCAGAACGATAAAACTAATCTGAATCATGATGGCTATCAGATCTGGAAGAAAGGTGGTTAATCATCATAATCAAGATGATCATTTATCATCAAGTAAATTGAGCTGACTCCTGACATTGCTACTACTTTACTTCCTCAAAAAACACTTTTGCTTTTTTTTATGTCCCACACTCCTTTTTAGAAATGTCACAGATTGCTATAATGACTGAATCACCCGCAGTTCTCTGAGTGCTGTTGCCTTCCTTACTGCCAACTTTCACTGCGGGGGTCCAACTGCGCCTGACCAGTTGAAGCATTTCCTTATTCTCCGACACTTGACACATTTTGATTGATGGTATATGCGAGTGAGATCTAGTCTTAAGAATCCTGTATGGCGCTCTGTGTTTAGCACCTACAGCATCAAGGCTAACTGTGATTAAGATTCTTTGGCACACCACAGCAGAGGCCTGCTGATTGAACACTCAGATGTTAGAAATGCTAAACAAGATGTTTGGCCATTAAAGTGCCGTATGTGGTGTTTTGCCACTTTGCTACTTGACAGACATCAATGTCAGAATTTTTGGCGCTTTGTCAAGACGTCAGCAAACATCCTCTGGGGATGCGGGAAGAACATTATTTGCATTTTTAGCAAACGTTTCAGTGTTTTGACACCTTTTCTCTCCATGACTCACTCTTGTCTGAGCAGTCCTGACAGGAATAGCTGATGAATATATGCAGAAACGCAGAGAGCTTTTTATCCAAACAACAAAAGAAAGGGAGTTAGGGCCCAAATTAAAGTGCCTGCTGCACCTACTGTTCTCACAGCATTGACTTTTAATGAACTCTGTGCTAAACTGCATGCAAGATGTGGAGTTACATTAGATTAGGTTTAAATGCTTCATGGAAATATCCATCTATATTATTCATCTATATTATTTAAATCTTTTACATCTACAGTCTTTTTATTTAGACATATGTACAATGAATCTCAGCACAGTGGCGTGTATAATAAATATCTGTAACTAGAAGCTTGGACCTGAAGTACCTTAAAGGTTTTTAAGGAGGTAAGGATGATCCCATCTGCTTTAAGAGTTGCTCAAACTCCTAGCTCTAGCTTTTAGCAGTGACTAAAGGCAGGAGATCACACACTGAGTGAGCCCTGTGAAAGGAGAGTTGCAGTAATCAAGCTGAGGCAAAATAAAAGCACACATAACCTTTTCAGGATGAGTAAATGATACAAACGGTTTAATTTTGTGCCTGAGTTGAATAAATTACACAACCTAGCCATGAATTTGCATCACATGGTGGATCTCATTTCCTTTCTTTTGGCCATTCACAGGGCAGAAAGAAGCAGTCACACTGAATGCTTTAGGTCCATTTACAGATTCTCTCACAAACAACTAAATAATCTATATGATCGGGATAAATTGGGTTGTTGTTTTAATCTTGTCCAAATGTGTAACCACTCATGTGCTAACCCTTTTGGACTCAGCATTCAAACTACTGAATTAAATTTCCCCATAACTGATAGAAATGATGGAAAACGTGACCAAACCAAGGCCAAATTTCTTAATGGAGTACTTCCATTAAATATGAAGTACACTTCACTGCTATTAAGATAAAGGCATAATCGATGCTCTGGACGCTGGGATTGCAAGAGTTTTAATCCCTTCAGTGGGTCACATTCCAAAATTTTGGGATTCTACATTACTGTACAAGCTGATATATCTAAATGATGCTGCATGAGTACTTTTTTGACTTGAGATCCCCTAGATCCATCCATTATATTGCAAAGTTCTATGGCTGAGCTGCATTCCCTTTGATGGGTAAAATTGACTTGCATAAAAATAAATGGATGAAGTGGAGTGACAGCGTCTTTCTTTGCAGACAGGCTTCACAAATAAAATTGGATATCATTACCAGCTCTAGCTGGGGCAGACATTAAAAGATCTCAGCACACTGATTTGGAAAGAGGAAGTGATTAGACATGACAGTATCTGAGTGGCATATTGGTATAATCAAATGGAATATTATGAGAAATCTGTTGCTCCAAAATCACTGCTGAAAGCTCATCATGCTTTTATTAACACAGTTATCACACAATTATCAAATCTGGTTAGGCCATTTATTTCTCTTGGGTTGGAGTGACACTAAAGGTTTTTGGGTGGGGGTTGAGTGAAATGAGAGGTTGATATCTAAGCGTTTATGATGACAATCATATCATATATATCATAAATGCGCATATTAATGATCCATCTGTTTTCTTTCTTCTTCAGGTCATAAAGGCAATAGAGGAGGGTTACCGTCTTCCAGCCCCAATGGACTGTCCTCCAGGCCTACATCAGCTAATGCTGGACTGCTGGCAGAAAGACAGAGCTGAACGCCCCAAATTTGACCAAATAGTCGGGATCCTTGATAAGATGATCCGTAACCCTAACACCTTGAAAACCCCAGTGGGAACGTGTACAAGGTCAGAAAATAAAACCCCAAATCAATCAGTTTAAAATATGGCTTTAGACAATAAAGGGTTTTACCTTTTATTTTAGAGTATTAGTGGATGATCCAAAGTGTCCAGTGGATGATTTAGCCTCTGTAGTTCACAGATGAAAGATAAATCCTGGGGGATCGATATCACAACGCAGCTTCCATGGCTTTATGGTCAGTAGCAGGGCTTTTAAATCAATCTCTATAATGAGTTCTGGTACTTCAGAGTGCAGTGGGAACTCCAGATCTCACCCTGACGTTTGTCAAATGAGTTCTGTTTGCAGTCAGAAACCGAGGTGCGACTGAGACTCAGAGGTTAAGAGTGGTTAAAAAAGTGTATGATTATATGAAGATTGAGTGTTGTACATGTATTCAGATTGAAAAGATATTCACAAAAATATTTTTCAGAAGCAG
Source organism: Ctenopoma multispine (assembly GCA_034779795.1). Lineage (NCBI taxonomy): Eukaryota > Metazoa > Chordata > Actinopteri > Anabantiformes > Anabantidae > Ctenopoma > Ctenopoma multispine. The sequence goes on from JAUYWH010000016.1 coordinate 282,438, forward strand.
AAAACTGCCATTCTGCATCTGTTTGTGAATTTCATATTGACTGCAGCTTCTTTCAGCTATTTCTTTTTTTTTCTTGATATTTACTGCACTGCTGGATGCCTCTGGTTGTCGCTTTGTCTCGTCTCTACTTGATTGTGTTTTCAGCAGACTGTTCCTTTTCACATAAGTCATAAACATCTCTCTGTGCTCATCCCACAGACCAATTAGTCCACTGTTAGATCAGAGCACACCAGACTTCACCGCCTTCCGCTCAGTGGGAGAGTGGCTGGAAGCCATCAAGATGGAGCGATACAGAGACAACTTCACAGCAGCTGGCTACAGTTCCCTGGAATCTGTAGCTAGGATGTCAATCGAGTGAGTAGATTTAAAGCCCTCAAGGGGTTAAGCATCAGTAGAGAACATTAAAACCAGCCATGTTTAGACTGTGATTTAACTGTACACTTCACTTTCTTCCATCCAAACTGAAGCTAAAAAAATGTTCCATTCTGGATTCAGGTGGTTGTCAGTCATCCCATAAAGTATAGGAGTTGCATAAAACCCTACATTTTTAATAGCCCAGGCCTTGAGTTATCCAAACTATATAGACAACATTCTTTATTAGTGACATGCTTTTTTTTTTTTTTTTGCAGTTTCATCTATATATTTCATGAATATCTTTTTTTTCTATTCTTTTTAGTTAAGAACATGATAATAATGAGAATAAGTTGCCCTTGAGCTGTTACCTAAAACTTCTAGTGATGATGAGATGTCAACATTATTCAAGAATTAAAGTGAACTTTACAAGAGTAATACGTAAAAGATATGAATGCTAAGCTGCTCAATATCATACTGCTTGTTGTTGCTGCATCATGCTTGAAATTGATGTTAAAATGAATCATTGTGATTCAAAAACAAGCCTGCTGTGTTTTGATGCTTTTTTTTTGGTTCTCCTTATTCACAGTGAGGGAAAACCTGAGGCTGTAAATCTCACTTGCTTTGCCCCATACTGTTGTCTGCTCCTTTGATTGATGGGTTGTCCTGTCTTGCAGGGACGTGATGAGTTTGGGAATCACGCTGGTGGGCCATCAGAAAAAGATCATGAGCAGCATACAGACTATGAGAGCCCAGATGCTGCATCTCCATGGCACGGGTGTTCAAGTGTGACAGGATGCGATGGGACGCCTCAAGTGGGGGCAAGAAACTAAAACTGAACTTATCTGGAGCAGCGCCTGGGATGTAACCAGGATAATCGTCAAAGTAAACGGACATCTGTCATGTCTGACTCTTCCGGCTGTGTCTGGGGTGGAATCATTCCTTTGTTCCTCGGTGAAGGATTGCACTGCTCTTCTTCAGAGAGCACTAAAGAGAGGAAAAGGGCAAAATAAAAAACAGCAACAAAAAAGAAAGTACCTGGACAAGACTATTTCACTTTCTTTCTTTTTTAGAAGCGCTTATGAATACAACCACATATCAAATGGAGCATTGGAAAGGAGTTGAAATGATTTAAGTGCACACCATAGCTGTGGATTTCCTTTAAAGAGAACAAAAACACAACTTGTCTACTTGTGGTGGTTCAACTTTGTTTTTCTAATTTGTTCATTTTCTTTACGTCTTCCACAGTGACATGTTGTTGTGCATAAAGCTGTTTTTTTCTCTCCTATTTGGACTTGACAACAGGGTAAACACTCTTTTATCCAAACAGCAGAGGGAACTTTCTAGCTGCAGATTCAAAGGTACTTTTTGTGCCGAGACATGCTGGACTGTTTGAACTGTTTGCAGTGTTTTTTTTTCTTTCTCCATGTGCCGTTGAAGTGAAAATCCTCACATGCTTGTTTTCAGCCTAACAGAGTTTCAGACGTGGTTTCAACCCTCTTTTGTTATTGAGGATTTTTTTTTCAGAAGAGTGCAACGCTAAGGAGAAGCAAGGCAAGACTTGTCCTTTGAATCACCAGACTTTTGTATCAGAGTAGCAATATCCTTTGTCTTAGTGTTCACAACAGGAAACACAGAAACTTTGTTATTAAGTAGAATGTTTTAGCACTATTGAAAGATTGTATTGAAATTGAAGCCACCACATATTGTTTTGTCGTCATTTTGCCTAAAATGTTGCACACAGTGTTTGTGTTAGTGCATTGCACAGCTGCAAATACAATTTTTAATGGTGGATTCAAGAAAGGTGTAGACGTAATACTGCCTTAAAAAGTGTTTGATTAATTAGTGCTACTATTTTAGGCAATTCAACGGCAATGCTATCTGTAGTTCATCTTGTGAGTGGCTGCCTATCTTTTCTTTTTCTTTTGTTATTCTTGTAGTGTGATGTCGTCTCTATCTGGAACTTGAACTCAAGCAAAATCAAGTTCACAGACATGGAGTAACGCCATGAGTGATGCAGTCAGCAAAGTAGAGATGGACTAAACAGAGCAATAATTACCAGGTGGAAATGGTCCTCGCCTGACATTTTTAAGGTGCTAGGTATAAACGCATGTGTGTGCCGTGCCGAGACAAACCCTTTTGGAAAGATTCAGTCACCACCGGAAAGGAAAGGGATGTACATCTCTGACCTAAAAACGTTTTGAAAAATGCTCTGACAAAAACGTGCCGTGCCAAGTCATCAGATGAAGTAATCATGTTGTATTTTGCCACTATGATGTGCTAAACGTTTGATGAAAGTCTAACATGGCATGGAAATGTTGAGCTGAGTGGCTGCAGAGATGAAAGAAAAGCGAGAAAGGTGCCAATTAGCTATGCTGACATCATCTTCTGACACTGACGCGCCGCCCCGGAAATCAAAGAGCCCCTTCAGGGTTTGGGGCCTGAAAATGCAGGACCAAACGACGGAGGCCTGAATGAGATGCACATTGTGATGTTAAAACCTCGCCATCCCGGCCGTGCTCCCCTTGTTTATTCATGCGTCTCGGCTACTCATCCCTCACAGGCCTAAATGTGATGGAACATGCATTAAAGTGTCTCTTAAGATTGCTCCTCTTTTCTTCTGTACGGCTTTGTGTGGAGAACAGAGATGAGAGATGAGCTTCGCAAAAGATGTGCTAAAAGCCAGTCAACCTATTTGGTGCCATCTGTCTCCACTTCAAATGCAACAAAAAGAGAGATAAAGTTTCCATGTTGATTAGGTTTTAGTGCAGTATTCTTTGATCAGAAAATGCAGTTATTCAGCTGTCATGTAAAGAGGGGTGGTAGTCAGTGGTAGAAAACCATTAGAACTGCTTTTATTGCTGCTGTAACCTGAGAGATCAAACCATATTTTCATCATGTTTTCATCTCAGATGCATAGACAGGACATCAGGTATCAACCTTGAGCTCGCTGACAGCAGTAAAACCATTCGACTACATCCACATTAAACCAGTTGCATTTCAAAACTCACCTTCAACCCTCCGTCCACACTAAGCCTTTTATTAACACTGTACACCAAAACTGTAAAGATGTTTCAGTGTAACACTGTAAGTTTAAATCTCACAAATACGTAAAAAAAAGTAGCTTAATCATTAAGAGCCACAAAAATGAAACAGTGGCCTTCTTGGGCTGACAACTTACAGCTTACAGCTTTGAGGCTTTTGTGATTGTTCTGTCATAGTTTGGTGTTAAAAAACAGTTAAAACATTATAAGTATAATGTTAAGGTAATTTTGTCAGTAAAATGTGGCAGGACGGTTCTTTAAAATGGAACCACCTCTTGCTGTAATGTCAAAACAACATTAGCTGTTAGGTGTAGATGGACAATGACCTGAACATGCTAAGATACACAAATACTGTTTTCAGACATATCTAGCTTAGTGTAGATGGATACTTAGATCCATTTCACTGTGGGGCTCACCTTTGTGAGGAGACACCAGGAATTAGCCCAGCCAGCTTTGAGCCCCCTGTGTCATATCCCACCCTCACCCCCTTCTCTTCTCCCTTCATCCATACAGCAAAGCTCAGCAACTGGGCCTTGGCCAGACCTTTGAATTGAACACCGGCGTAAAGTCATTCAGTCAGCACAAAACTCCCCAGTTCACAGGCAGCACTCTCTAACTCAGCCCCCACTCCACCCTCCGCTCCTTGCTCTCATTTTAAAACCAGGTCCTTGAGGCCCCTCACACCCCTTTTGTCTCCTTTTTTTATGCGCTGTGGAAACAGCAGCTTGAGTCAAATTGAGATTAAGGCCATGGTACAGTACAATCAATTCCACATCACCTGTAAACCTCACCAACAATGTCACTCTGCTGTGTCTCATCCACATTCTGAACTTCAGGTTGTTCAACTCTGGACAAAAAAAGGTTTTGTTGTTGCTCTATTTCAGCAAAAACACAGAAAAAAATATTTAAAAAGAGAAAACAGAAGAATGCAGGATGTAAAGAGCTGGATGGAATCAGGAATAACTGATAGAGTATAAAGTTATTTTTCAAATCTTGAGGTTCAGCTGTTGGAACTTAGTTTCACCGCTCTGGCGAGGTGGTGGATGATTCCAAAGAGGGCAGCACTGTTGATTGTGTCAGAACGAGCTGGGATTTGAGGTAATCTTTGTATATGTTCTAATTGTAAAACTTGTACATTTTATTTATATTGTTTTTTACACATATTACTCAGTAGAACTCTGAATACATTGAAAATGCACTATATTTTTCTATCTCTCAGATTAAGTATTGTCACCTACAAGATTTCAGTTGTACATAATTCCTCATTTAGGACCAAAGTCAGCTGATAGGATCTCCATCTTTCCTTTGATTTTGCCTTTATTTAGCTTTTTAGTTTGTTGTACAGTAATGCAAATTGTCAATTTATTATTTATTTTTCTGTGATGAAAGTATTGAGAATATTCACTTGTCAAAAGTATTTTCCCCAATGGCAGAACTGCAAGATCATTTAATTAGACAACTTCTTGTTACATAGACAATTCTTTTTCCTTTGTAACCTTTGTAATAGACTGTACATATATTTTTGGAAATATAATACAATCTCTATAGAAGCTTCGGGTGTCCAGTGCAGTGTTTTTTTCATTTCTTATACCTTAGGTGTTAATTTAAATTGATCATGCTGAGATCAGAAATCCATGTGAGGTTTATTTATATTTACTCAACAAAATCCCTGTTTCTAAAAAATAAATTACGGTTGGAACATTTCACAGCTATTTAGGTTAGCAGGTCAAAAATGTCCCGCATTTCTCCTGAATTATGACAAAAATAAAATACAACACCTTTCCCTTATTTCTTTATCACAATCTGTTCATGGTACTGTGCGTGGGTTTATATGCAGGTTTTGGAGCAACATATGCTGACAACACCTTTTTCAGCAAAGTTCTCGCTTAATTCAGTAAGACAAGACCAACCTGAACAGCATGGCTCAGTAGTAAAAGAGTCCAGGCCCTATACTGTTCTCTCTTTCTTCTGTCCTTTATTCATCTTAGAACAAAATGTCTTGGTTTGAACCACAGTAACAAGAACAAGCACTATTTGTGTAATAAAGGTAACCAAGTAACCATGTAATTAGGGTTATATTAATATTAAAGAAATATTAATAATAATTATAATGGAAATTTGAAAAAAAAAAAAAAATGTAGTAAGTAAGTCCACGTGATAGAGGGGCTTGTACACGTTTTGCATCACAAAACAATCAGCAGTATTTTAGATGTTAGTTTTTTATTAATTAATTGAAATGAACTCTTTATTTTGACAAACCCTAGTATTTAATTTAAATTTACAAAATAGTAATATGTGACTGGGAGTGCATGTTTCTGTCACATTCTCAACATGAAGCTCGTAGAGGCTACTGTATGAATACAGCTACTTCAGGCGCTGTAGGTGCTTCACTGTTGGTGCACTTGAAACAGCATCATTGCCAGAATACTGAGACTGGACAAAGCTCCAGATAACACATAAATAAATTCTGTATATATAGTATGTGCATGCCAACTACAGTTCAGTTAAGACTAGAAAAAATATGTTTATTGCAAATAAACTTGTTAGACAGTTACACTCTGTATGAAATGTGTCCCCTGTTTATTTACTAAAAGACAGTTGAACATATTTCATACTAACTATTAAACTGTTGTAAACTAAATTGGCACCAATCCTGAACAAATTGTTTTTCCTATTAGTTATATCCTCCTGGGTTAGACTTAAACATGCCACTGAGGTTTGTGTGTTTGAATTTGCTTGAGAAGAAACAGTGTGGACAAGCTTCCAAACTTGTTTGTACATGCATACATGATAAGACAGCCAGAACTGTCCAAACAGTCTTCACTGTTTTGTAATGTAATCCTGCAGAAATTCCAATTCTTTGAAGGAGCTTGCATGGATTTCTTTTGATCATATCTTTCAGCAGTTCTAATATTTATTTTGGTAAGTCCGTTAGTTGCTCACCATGCTGTCTCCAAGCCTGCTTGATTGACTCTGTGGAGCACCAGTTTGGTGTTCCCATGGATTTGGCTTCTTTCCACGCATTTTTCTGTGACTGCATCTTACCTCCCATTAACTTAACCTACAAGTCCGATCCTGCTAAAATCATTAGATCATCTTCACAAGTACTGCAGTAACATTCTAACATTCTGCAAAAATGACAGTGTGTTACTTTGATATCGGGGCTGGCTTTGAAATCTAAAAATACCTAGCTTCATAGTGGTTAATAAGGGGTGATTTCACCTAAATTACCAGCTGATTTTATGGCAAGGACATCAGATACTTTGTCACCCATATCTTATATCGACCCCTTGGCACTGGTATAAGATGCAGACTGAGTGAAAAGTGTCCTTATGTGATGCTATGTGATGAAAACATGTTTACGTCAAAGAGTCCCTGATACATGGTTAATATACTGAGCAGAATTTCATCTAGTTTTAAACAGCTAAATAGACCTTTTGGTGAGATAGTTTACTTCACTTAAATTTAAAGTTAGTGCTATGTTTAATCAAATGCCCAGAAAAGAATGTCAAAAGACAGATGAAAATAATCTGTGTTTTCATGTATTATTATATAGAACATTGCTTTAAACAATGACATCCTTTGAAATAATCAGTGGGTGGCACTGACTCTCCATTAACCCATTATATAATTTAAAATTGAAATACCCTTTTTGCCTAAGCAAATTTGCAACATTTCCAATCAGATTTATTTGTGAATTGAACATAAAAACACAGTGTGTTCACCAGGGGAGCTGTGTTAAAAGCATTAAACACATTCCAACTCGTCATCAGCAACAAAAGACAATTTTCTATCCAAATTGTTGACAAGTACAGTGTAAAAACTTTATTTAAAAGGGTTACAACACAAGGTTAGCAGCTGATTTTATGGAGTTTATTCACCAGGTATTACCCAATTATACATTATTTAGTCATATCTCATAAATCTTAATAAAACCTTATTAATGTTTAGTTTTAAAGTCAACCCGACTGGCTTTACTGACTTGATTAAAATAAAAAAGGAGCATAATTTGAGTGGGTTTTTTTTTTTCCTCCACTGTCGCCTAGTGCCTGCTCAAGTGGGACTGTTAGGTTTTCTGTATAGTTCTGTATACACTTATATTTTGAAAGGTCCTAAACCTTGCTATGTAAAGTACCTTGAGATGCCTTGAGATGCGCAATACAAATAAAGATGAATTTAACTGAATAATTTAATAATGTTTCTTTGAAAATACAAATAGGACATCAGGTTTGATGCCACCCTATCAGTTTAATTGAGTCAGATCACGAGCGTCTCTCTAAGCTACTTGAAAGTAGTATGTTTTACACACTTGTACTTCAGCTTCGACTTGAACAAGTCTTAGCAATCAACTTAAGTGTTATAGTACCTTAAATGTCGGTGTCACTGCATCTAGACTAGTATCCAACAGTGCTTAATATGAAATAAAAGCTACAAATCATCAAGAATTATTTGAGGATATATCACTAATTGATATTATAAAATCCTAAAAATCCTTCATGCTCAAAAATTGTTTATGCCAATAGCTGCAAGGTTCTCTTCAGACCTTTTTTCAACAAGGATTGTGAAGGAGGCTCTTATGCAGATTACTACATCTCATATTGTATTCTGTATTATTCAATAAAATTGTCATTTCATACAGTCATTTCTTCACAAAAATGTCTGCATTAAAAATTACACCAAAACACAATCTTTATTCTAACCCTAACCTCTGTACTTTTCTTGTCTAAACCCAACCTCACAGGGGACTTCGAACTTGTCTCTGGCATGTGAACCCTGCACAGTAAACACCCTCCACCGTCCCCAATCAGCTCCTTGCAAGTCACTCTGCATTAACAAATATAGCGCATCATCATTCTTTCACAAAAACACATTTCAGTACAACATAACAATTACGTTCTAAACGTAATTACGTTCCAAACATAATCAGGTCACAAATGCGTTCTGTAGAAGAACGTCATTGGCATTGGCGTTTAGTTGTATATGAATGAAATTTTTAGGAGACAGGGTTGCATGAGATAACAGAGGATGTCAGTATTTTGCTCTTAGTAGAAATTGATCAAAATTGATTGCAAAGTAAATGTCTGTAAAGGAAAGCAATCAACTTGCATATAATTGCATATAGTATCTTTACATATCAGTACAAGATGCCCTCATCTAGAACGATGTAGTACACTGATGTACTGTAGTGCCACAGAAAAAAACTGTGCTAGCTGGCTGACTGCCAAGGGAAGATAACAGGGAAAGAAATGATTTGTTTTTGGTGATTCTGCAATAATGCTAAGCCCTGCTTCACCATCATTACGGTATCTGACATTTTGCATCTAATATAGAAGTCAAACAGGGATATGGAGATGAATGGTTTATAAGTGTGTAAATTGATTAGGAGGAACATGCAAGCCTGACTAATGGTTTACCTGTTGGACTCCACAGGGAAAACAGATCATGACCCATTTAGAAAACAAAGGCTTTACTTCTCACAGTTCAGGTTTTATCCTTTGGGGAAATATAATGTGGTATTTACAGATGTAACAAACTAGACTTTTCATGCCTAATCTGTTGCTCTTGTCTTGAAGAAAAATAGAGGTGATTCCTGGGCAAAGAGAAAAATCCTATAAAAAGAGTTGGTGATTCATCAAAAGTTTAGCCATTGACTTGCCTGTAGGAAGAGGACATTGATGCATTCTCATTGTGTTGTGGATATTGTAAAAAGTGACTAATTCCTGTGTACTGTATTTATTAATCAGACCTAGTTGTACCATATGTAATACCGTACGATATAAGCTTTTATGTCATTGTCTGAACACATACCCAAGGAACATTCATCTATCTGTCTATATACACACACTCTAGAACTAATATAAGAAGTTGCTGAATATTGGCAGGAACAGGAACACGCTGTCGTATACGCCGATCCAGAGCATCCCAAAAATGCTCAATGGGTGACATGTCTGGTGAGTATGCTGGCCATGCAAGAACTGGGATGTTTTCAGCTTCCAGGAAT